>JARQZK010003637.1:10000-145000 GCA_030704885.1 Cynegetis impunctata
AGTTTATGAATTCTATTTTTATTGATTTTCTGTATAAGTATTTTGTAACGTAATCGGGCGTACTCGGCCTCACAAGCCAGGGGAGTTCTCAGCAAACTAGGTGACGGTTGAGGGCAGAATGGATTGAACCATGCTACTCCCCACCTAGAGTTAGGAAACTATTGGGAGGGGGCCCCGCTCAGCCACCTAGTGTAGGAGCGGCATTTAAAAAAGTGTTTTGCTGGCCTCTCAGGCCAGCTGCGCCCGACGGAGGGATATATATATATATATATATATATATATATATATATTATATATATATTATATAAGTATATATATATATATATATATATATATATATATAATATATATATATATATATATATATATATATATATTATATATATATATATATATATATATATATTATATATATATATATATATATATATATATATATATATACATATATATATATATATATATATATATATATATATATATTTATATATAGGGTGATTCAATGGAAGGTTTCGTTTTGAATTTTTCGCCATTTACGTTATGTCAAACATACAGCTGTCATTTTTGGCAACTGTCGATTTAGTTATGGAGCGGCATATTTCGTACAACTTACGGCAGAAACGAAGCACTATCGGTCACCGCTGTCAGAAATTCAATCAATAAATTAGAAAGAACTGCATCGACACAAGACGTAAAAACACCAGTACATGTTCGTGTTGGTCGTTCTACCGCAGTTATTGCTGCCGTGGAACAAAGTTCGGCCGAGACCCCGACAACGTCAATTTGTCATCGTGTGCAGCAATTGGAGCTTTCTTATGGCACAATTCAACGAATTTTAACGAAAGACCTGCATTCACAGGCTTAAAAAATTCAGTTGAGTCAAGAACTGAAGCGAAGAGACCATATAGCGCGCCGAACATTTGCCGATTAGGTTCATGAGCAACAAGCAGTTGATGCCAATTTTTCGAACAAAATGATCTTCACCGATGAGGCCCATATCCACCTTGGTGGCTTTGTCAATAAACAAAATCGTCGCATTTCGGGAGCTGATAATCCACATGAGATTGTCGAAAAGCTGATGTATCCACAAAAAGTCACTGTTTGGTGCGGATTTTGGTCTGGCGTCATCGGACCTTTTTTCGAATATGAGGACGGTGCTGCCGGCACAGTCAACGGAGCTCTCTACCGAAGCATGTTAAGACAATTTTTGTGGCACGAATTGGTTGGAATAGATCTAACAGACATGTGTTTTCAACAGAACAGTGTCACATGCCACACAGCAGAAGACACATCAACTCTACTGCAGCAGAAGTTGAGAGGTCGGATTATCTCTGAAAAAAGCGAGGTCAAGTAGCCGCCGAAATTTTGTGATTTCACAACATTGGACTTCTTTCTTTAGGGCTACGTGAAAAGTGAGGTTCATGCCAATAGTCCTGAAACGATTTCAGAACTGAAGGCCGAAATAATCCGCGTAATTGGCGAAATAGAGCCCGAAATATGCCAAAATGTTATCGAAAATTTGAACAGAAGGATAGTGTCATGCCAGAGGAGCCGAAAAGGGCATTTGTCCAATATTGTTTTTCATTTGTAACCCTAACATTTGTAGTTTATAAAGAAATAATATCAACGATTTTCAAAATATTCATCCGTTTTATTATTAAATAACATCGAAACCTCCCGTTGGTCACCCTTTATATATATATCATCATCATCATCATCATATCGTCGTTGCCGCGGTGAAACCTCCTAAGTGACAAAAACATGATTTGACAGGAGAAGCAAATAACTAATGTGTAAATAATTTAATAGTACCTTTTTCCTCGAAAAAACAAAACTTCAACCACAGAGATAAACTACCGTTACATAGGTGGTTTCTATGTAACGTCTGAGCCTTGGAATTGTCACATAGGTGATTTGTATGGTACCTTTAGCGGAGCGGATAACTCTTACACACAGGAAGATTCTTTTTGATCAATTTAAACCGTGTTACGTTCTTTTAACACATGAATGCTTTCAACTAGCACATATGTAGTAAAATCTTGTTTCCAATGATAACAAAATCACGTTTTGGATTTTTTGTCACATAGGAGGTTTCACCGCGGCAACGACAATATGCAGCTATGGTCTACCGTTAAGTACGTTGCAGCCTCCTCGCATATCCTGCCTTCATTCCTGCCCATGTATTACGTTGTTGAGCAGCTTGATACCAGTTTGTTCCTGCTTCTTTCCTGATATCATAATCCCATCTTATATTGGGGCGCCTCTTCGGCCTTTTGACGCCTCTTGGATACCACTGTGTTGTCCTTATGGTCCATCTATTGTCGGTCCTTCTCGCTAGGTGCCCTGCCCATTGCCATTTGAGGGATTTTATTCTGTGAATGACGTCTATTACCTGGGTCTTTCCTCTAATCCACTCTATTGTCTTACGGTCCCTCTTTGTTATGCCGAGCATACAGCGCTCCATAGACCTTTGTGCAACCTGGAGTTTCCTTATGAACTCTTGCTTTAGTGCCCAGGTTTCACAGCCGTACGTCATGACTGGTATTATCAGCTGATCGAAGGCTGGCTTCTTTAGGCGGAGTGGCATTCTTGACTTAAAGATGATGGAATTTTGTCCGAATACTTTCCATGCCAATTTTATTCTTCTGTTGATTTCCGAAAGTAGTGAACCAGACTTATGTATTAATTGTCCCAGGTATATATATATTCGTCCGCTTCTTCAAGTGTGGTATCGCTGACCGTGATATCGTGATTTTCTACCATTTCATTGTACATGACTTTCGTCATATATATATATATATATATATATATATATATATATATATATATATATATATATATATATATATATATATATATAAACCATTTATACCTTTTTTCATCTAGTGTATCATTTCAAAAATTATTGGCTGTTACAGGTATTGAAATTTATTGATATTAAAATTAAAAATATATAAATTGTTGAACGTTCCGGAGGTCATACTCCCTTCTTTGGCAACAAGAAAATTAAGTATCTTGTCTGCCATAAAAACGAATGAATAATTCACAAATTTCCACAAATAATGGCCTACACACCTTCGATTTTTCTACGTTTAACACAAATACAATAACACTTTTTAAAAACAGCAATTTCAATGCCTTATGTTTTTTTTTCGGTCATCTGTCAATGTCTAGTTAGTTATATTAATGTAGTGTCACGGTGACGTTGTTCTTTTTCTTTTGTATCCGGATTTGTCAATATTGGTAGACATGTGTGACTCAACTGTTTTACGTCTTGTCTGTCACTAACGGTAAAAATAATAATAATAATAAATACATCATGGTTAGAGTACGCGAAAGCTTATGATACATCGTCGCACAGCTTGATAATACGACTACTAGAAATGCTCAAAATCCACCCTGATATCGTCCATGTGACGAAAAATATTATGGCGCTATGGAAAACTAAGTTTGCCATTCGATCAGAAGGTCGAACCACCTATACGGGATGGGTAGCATATAGGCAAGGAGTTTTTCAGGGAGATTCGCTAAGCCCATTATTGTTCTGCATAACACTTCTAACATTAACTGCTGAGTTGAGGGCTAGCATAATAGGGTACAAGGCCGGGCCACCAGACAGAAGAGAATACCTAATATCACATCTTCTGTACATTGACGATTTAAAGCTTTACGCTCCTTCCGAGGCATCTCTGCAACAATTCCTGAATATCGTTGCTGAATACACTGCAGCAATAGGAATGTCATTCGGGTTGGACAAATGTGCTGTCTTTCATTTAAGCAAAGGGAGAACTGAAGAAGCAGGAGAACATATCGAATTAGAAGGTGAAAATATTATTCGTCACCATGAAGATCAAGAAACTTACAAATTTCTTGGAATGCAACAGAGGGGTGCTCTAGAGACAACCAAAATCAAGAATGCCTTAACAGCCAGATATAAAAAGAAGCTTAGAGATATATGGAAATCACAGCTGTCCGGTAAAAACAAGGTTTCTGCTACAAACAGCTTGGCAGTCCCGATAGTCACTTACTCTTTCGGGGTGGTTAACTGGACGGTAAATGAAATTCTCGATCTCGATAGATCCACAAGAAAAGTAATGAACATGAATCGGAGCCTGCATCCTAATTGCTTGATACAGAGAATATACCTTCCTCGAACGCAGGGAGGTAAGGGTTTGCAAAGTTTGGAATACCAACACCATCAACAAACTTTGGAAATCGCAATAAGGATATTGAGAAGTGAGACCCGCTTCGAAAAATAGTAGCTCATCATGAAATTAGGAATCAAGGAGCGTTTCTATTCAGAGCTGGACGGGGAGCCTTGGAAAAGCTCAATATTACCGGCATATCAATTGAGACTGAGCTAGCAGGAACACCGATTACGCCGGCCGAACAAAGAAGACAGAGTAGGCATATAAGAAAGGCACAATTGAAGACACTAATCCAAGATCATATGAGTAAAAATCTACACTCCATATATTACAGGAATTTGGAAGAATAGGGCCTGTCGAAAGAATTATCCTTTGCCTTTTTGAAGTCGGCTGGGCTTAAGTTGGAAACGGAGGGATTTGTTATGGCTTGTCAAGATGGAGTGATAAATACAAGATGGTATAAAAAGAACATAATGGAAGTGGACACCCTAACAACTTGCAGGGAATGCCATAGTCAACAGAAAACTCTTATGCACATCCTGTTCGCTTGCAGAGTTCATGCTCCATCAGGGTATATAGAAAGACATAATGGCGCGCTCCGAATTCTCTACTTCCATCTGAGAGAAGTTTATGGTATAGATAAAGAAGCGGTTGTTGAGAACGATAGAGCTCGCATATACTGGAACTATGCTTTTCCAAAAACTCGGCGGATCCACGCAATGAAGCCAGATATAGTCCTACTGGACAAAGAGCTCAGAGAATTGTTTGTTGTCGAGTTTTCGTCCCCTGCCGCAAATAATGTGGTGATGAAAGAAGAACAGAAAAGGGAAAAATACAGAAATTTTATGCTTGAGCTGACGACACTTTACCCAGGGCATAAAGTTAGGAGGGTCGTAGTAATCATAGGTTCTCTAGGTGAAATGAGAGCTAACTATGTGACAGAATTGAACATAATTCCGGCATGCAGATCTCTGGCCGATATATTGACGTGCAGAATGCAGAAAGCAGTGTTGCTCGGGTCACTTCGAGTCATCAGGTCCCATGAACTATAGAGGCCGCTTGCAGCTCATCTCTTTTATTGAGGGATGCTGTGAGGGCAGGATGAAGAATTACTCCAAGGAATGTGTGAGAGGTTTTTTAGTGAGTATCTAGCAACATCTGGAGTTTCACACATCCCTGAGAATGCGTGCGGGATACTCTCAGGGAAGTCTATAAAAGTTTTTTCCTCTCACACGGACGTAATAAAAAAATATATCAAATTTTATCCGTACGTTGGCTAAAACAAGCATGTACATGTCATAATGATGTATAAATAGAATCTTAGAATACACATATAAATAAAAACATACTAACATATCTACAACATAAGTTGCAAACACCAGCACAGAACTATGTGAAACAAAACTCTTCGAATGAATGAAATGCATGACCTAGTAGAAAACGCTTCAGCTCTTTTTTGAACTTTACAATACTACTTATGCTAGTAATAAATGATGGCAATTTATTATAAACACACACATATTTGGGACTCTTTTCATACAACGCACTCTTATGCTTAGGAAAAAGTAATTTCCAATCATTTTTTGTATTATATGAAGCACCCAATCTCGCAAAAGAGGCAAAATTCTGTCTAGCGTAGATTGCTGCTTTGAGGACGAATATCGAGGGCAGAATGAGTATACCATGGCCAACGAAATACCTCCTACATGACTCAGTAGGATGAAGGCCAAACAAGAGTCGAATAACTCTCTTCTGTGCAATGAATACCCTCTTCCAACCTGTTGATATACCCCATAATAATGTGTGGAAAGTGAGGTGTGTGTGAACCATAGCATGATACACACCTACAAGATCTGTAGGTGCCATACTGGACCTCAGCTGAAGAAGAGCAAAATATCCGCTACTCAATCTTTTGCAAACATGATTCGTGTGAGTCTCCCACCTCAATTCTGAGTCAAGAAAACAACCCAAATATCGGATCTCCTCGTCAACAACATTCAACTGGTTAACACGTGATAGCCTACCATTATGCAACTGTAATTTTTTTTATAGGAAGTCGGTCCACGCCACACTCCGTGTCAGGGAATTAGGACTTTTATAGTAATGTAAAATGATAGGTAAGTAAAATCATTTTTTAGTAACTTAAAGGGCTGAAGAAGGTTTCAGAACCTTATAACTGCCCATAGATAATATTTAGCTAGCAAAAACATGTACCCCCCAAAAAATTTTTCAGTTCTTATGATTGATTGATTGATTGAACTGTAATTGCACCGTTTTGCTCTCATTGAGAATTAATCTGTTGCGCTGATACCACGACTCCATCCTATCACACACTTCAACAATTTATATCTCGATTTCAACAGATGTCGATCCCGAGATCACTATTGAGGTATCATCTGCATACATAAAAACATTTCCCTCCTCAATATGTTCAGGTAAGTCGTTCATGATCAACAACGGTCCTAGGATCGACCCCTGTGGAACACCTAATGTAGTCTTGCATTCCCCAGACACACAGTCTCCCACCCGTACTCTCTCATTTCTACCCTCTAAGTAAGACTTCAACCAATCATAGCAAACACCTCGCAAGCCAAGATTATAAAACGCCTTAGTCAGGTCAAAAAACAACACGACAACAATCAAACCCTCATCCAGCTTTTTATAGACTATATTGAACATGTCAACAGTTGCTGTTTCCGTTGACTTACCTTTACGAAATCCATGCTGCGACGAAAAAATCATATTATTGTTCTAAAGGAAATCAACAACTTGTGAATGAAAAACAAACTCCAGCAGCTTTGAAATTCCACAAAGAATCGAAATTTGCCGGTAACTGTCTGGCAAGGATGCATCTCCCTTCTTGTACACCGGAACTATGATAGCTTTTTTTCAGGATAGAGGAAAAACTCCTTCACTCAATGATTCATTTATCAATTTAACAAGTGGATTAACAATAGAAATTGAAATCGACTCAATTATATTTGTACTGAGACTATCTAGACCAACTGCATCACACGGCTTCATCTCACCAATCATGCGCAAGAGTGATGTTTCGGTAACAGGCTTCAAAAACATCGATTTGCATGAAAAATCACAAGCAGTGGGTGGAAGAGTCATGTTGGAGCCAAAGTATTTGACCCGCAGTATCTCCCCCACCGATGCAAAATACTTCATAAAAATTCCAGCAACCCTCGAGTTATCAGTTTCCACAATTCCGTGCCAATTCAGACTTAGCAAGTCTGGTCTTTTTTTGCGTCTCAACTGCTCATTCACAATTTTTCAGACTCCTCTACTTCTATGAGTGAAATTTTTTAATCTCCGCTCATAGTAAAATTGCTAAGACCTTTCTGTCTCTAATTTATGTTTTTTCAACTCATCTTTATAATGAGATTTCAAGTCAACCGACACAGAACGACAAACCAACCAGAACAAATTTCGCAACTGCTTCCCCTGTTCAACAATCCTCCTCGTTATCCAAGTCTTTGCTATTCCTCTGTTCCTTATACTCACTGTTTCCACCATTAGACTCAAGATTTGGATTATCTTTAATGCGATTCCAATTATTATAGCTTTCAACAAGACACTTAAAATTCATTAAATTTTCATAGGTGCGACGAGGTTTTCGAATACTTTCAGCTACATCCGTGATAACAGAGGCTTATCTAAATTCCAACAAAACAGAAAAATGATCAGATAGACATGGGTTCACTATGGAACTCCTATATTGTTCACGATTTAAATTAGTTAAAATATAGTCGATGCAAGATCCAGAGTTGTGTCCAACAGCATTAGTAAACACCCTTGTATATTCAAATATCGAATTCAACAAACCGAAACTCCCAATGAAGTTACTCAAAATGATCTTGTTCGGAGAATTAGAAACAAAATCTACAGTGAAATCACCTGTAACAAACAATAACGCCCCGCCATTCGCAATGTCCCTCAAAGCAGTAGACAGACAATCTATGAACTGAATGAAAGATCCCAAACACGGTCTATATACAGATAGAATATCAAATGCCTTAGCCTTGCATTTATTTTTCACAGCTGTTCCACACATTTCGGCATGACCCTCAATTGAGAAATGCTTAACATTGAGAGCCACAGTGCTTGAACACAGCTCTTTTACAAATATACACGAGCCACCATGTATACTATCAGTCTGACTAAAATACGTCACTAGTTTATAATTAGATATGTTCGGATATAAAATATCATCGTTCAACATCCAGTGTTCATTTATGCATAAAATATCAATATTATTCGCCAAAAGAAATATTTCGAGTCTACTAAGTTTATTTTTCAGACCCTGAATGTTCAGGTGCACAATTCGAAAATTAAATTCATTCGTTTTAGAGTTCCCTAGTTTGATTTTATTTTGTGCAAAAAAAATATCTTTTAACAAGTATGCCCGCTGGCCAAAATTCAGGATTATACAACTGTTCTTTTAAAGCAAAGTCAGCTCCAACCTTGAAAGATGAGTTCCTGCCTTTCGAATCTAGTTGTTCAACATCAAACTCAGTAACTGAATTAGATAATTTATTGCTAAGATATTTTCGAATGTCATCTTCAGTAGTAGTATTCTTACATCTACCCACGTATATCCAAATCTTACGTTGAGATGCACTGAATTCAGCTGTATCATCATTTGAACGACTTCCCACTATAACATCTGCAGAATCCATAGATCCTTTATCACGCCTTGACTTGATTTTGTTCTTCATTTTATGTTTGTTAGAAGTTCCGGCTCGTGTTGATACAATTGTTTCATCAGATGAATTCGAATATAATGATCGATTTATACTTTCATCATAATTAGCAATTCCATCTAAAGATTCATCAGCTACAGTTACATCATGGTTCTTCATTTCAAGAAGCCTCTGATTTGTTACAGTCATATAATCAATTTTTATCTTCAGTTCACTTATTTCTTGTCGAAGCTCGAGTGTGGAATTAAGTATTTTTTCATCTATTAACTTTTTGAGGTCATCAGTGCTGTTCATATTTTGAGTAAAAGCCACTACACTATCCTTATTACGAAAATTATAAGTTTTATTTTGAGACATATTCAAATATATAATTGTTTCAAGCAGAACAAAATAATATAAACACGTCTAACACTATCGGCAATCAATATCATTGCTTATGATTTCCGAATTTCACCTACCAATTTTAATAACAAAAGTTGCCGTCTGATGTTTGTTCAGCACAGTTGTCGCGTTCTCAGTGTATTTTTGTGCATTCAGTCTTTCGTGTAGTCGTTGTGATGTCATAGAGTACATAGTAAAAGCAATGATGGAAACGAAACGAACCTAGTTCTGGAAGTAGGTGTATCAGGAACTGCCACTGAACCAGGATGTAAAACGGAAGGATCAAAATTATAAGTAGAGTCATTCTGGTCTCGTGTTATACAAAAAATCAATCTCCTAAGATACCCATTGTCTCTCTAAAATCCATTTAAACCATTTAATTAGTCATGCGGATAATCTGGAAAGACTATTCTCAGAACTTTATTCTTCAAGATGTTGAGAACATTAATCTTCATTCGCCAGTCATGGTTGCACTTGAAGTGGATTTATCTGCCAGACGAAGTTGGTTTCCTGTTGTAACGTGTAAATTCTCCGCTGAACCGCCGCCACTGAATTGTTGATCGAAAAGCCGTGATTCATGCTATCAAATGCTACCTCACTTTTGTTTCACCTATTCATAATAGACTCGTCCAGTCCTGAATGACTTGCGTACGACCAGAATATCGATATAGCGTCGGATTTGCACGTGAAACATCTTCTTCTTTTCGCAAATACCTGTTCAGGAAGCAACATCCTCACTTCGTTAAGTTTCAAATTTTATTCCATAAGTATTGAGCGAGTGATCAATAGATAGAAATTATTAATTATCTGTGGCGTCTGATTGACGGTAAGTTATGAGAAGAAATCTAATTATTTCGTGTAAATGCATTATCTTGAAAATCTGAGTTCATGTTTTCATATTCCGCCATTTCACATTTTCTTCAACTATCTATATTAAATTATTTATCTTTCAAAATTGAAACAATCATTCTACATTTCCTAATTCAAAATATTTTTGATTTCTTTGCTCATTTTACTCTATCAATTTGATACAAGATTTTTGTAGGCTAACGATGGCAAATTTCACGTGGTCATATCTTATGTTCAGTTTAATGTTGGAACATATACTGTCTTTCTTAGCATCTTTGCTTGAGATCAATATAAATGTTAATTTGAATTGGCCATCGATATCCTACAGAGACTCTTGGAAGATTTTGAACTTGAAATAGTATGTTGATTTGCCCTGAATTATTTAGGTCACTTTGGCTGGAGCTAGAATACACTTTGGCTGGAGCTAGAATTCACTTTGGCTGGAGCTAAAGAAACTTTAACTGGAGCTAAAGAAACTTTAACTGGAGCTTAAGAAACTTTAACTGGAGCTACAAAATAACCTCAGCTAGAACCACAAAGCAACAGTGGACAAAGCTTCCAATCGTGGGGACAAGAATAGTCAATCAACAGTGAATACAATCCACCAAGATTTCAAAATATTAAGATAAGTCTACTTTGTATGTAAATGCAAAGAAAGAAGTAAATTCCTTCATATAATACTCTTGTTATTATTCCTGAAAACTGACTAGAACCTATATATATATATATATATATATATATATATATATATATATATATATATATATATATATATATATATATATATATATATATATATATAATCTCTCTCTCAGCTAGCTTGGGCAAATATAAAGGGAGATTGGTTATACTGTGCCAATCGAGTTTAACAAAACTACCATATGTGCGAATGAGTTTTGTATCTGAAAAGGGTACAAAGTTATTCTTGAATAGTGAATTGTTTGTTTTCATTGAAGGAGTTGAAAGTATTTAATAGCTCTTCTGTTCCATCAGAAGGGATTGCCAAAATTTAATCATCTACATACTGATACAGAAAAGTAGGTTACCGAAATGATAATCGGTCCATACAGAACTTGATGAGCTCAGTCATGGCCAATGAGGCGAGGATAGGGCTGAGGTTGCTTCCCATCGGACAACCGGAGATTTATGAATAACATTCATCATTATACTTAAAATAGTTAAATTCAAAAAGAAACTTCAACAGTCTGACAAAAACCACCACAGGAATATTAGTAACTGGGCGAATTATCAAAATGACTCATTGAACGGTTTATATGGAACTTTGAGAGACCATGGGTGTCCTACTTAAGAGATTAATTTTTTGTACATCACGAGTCCAGAATGTTTCGATAATTTGGATTCTTCCGTTTTACATACTGGTTCAGTGATAGTTCCTGGTATACCTACTTCCAGATCTAGGTTTGTTTCGTTCACATCATGGCCTGGCTTGGCCAGCAAGTTGTTGCACATTTTTGAGGCTGATAATTTCAAGATTGTTAAGTACAATTTGTTCACAAATAGGTCTCTTTTCACCAACCTCAACGATGAAGTACCTCTCATGTCCAGGTCTGATTGCATTTACTCTGTTCCTTGTTCAGATTGTTCCAATGTTTATATTGGCCAAAACTCTCACTGGCTTAAAAGAAGAATAACTTTGAATTTGAGTGGTGCCCGCCTTAATCCTGATAGATGTGCCTTGGCATTGCATGCGTTTTTTTCATAGTTTGAACTAAAATTTTGTCAATTGAGTCCAACTATAAATGTAGCCTGTTTTTTTTAATATGCTGTCTTAATGAACATAACAATCTTGTCAACGAAAGAAATCATATCAAAGCTCTAAGTAGTATTTATAATTAACTACCTTCCATTATTAAGGCTAGTGCCGTTTCTGATTTCAGTTTACCTTCAACATAAATTCTTGAAAAACAAAATTTAATTTTTTTTTCAAGTTTATTCTTTGCAATGTTACTGTACCTGATGTTGTGGCTCAGGTTTGTTTTTTTCAGTCTTTCTGTGGTTGGTCTATCAGGACTGTTTTTGTCAGGAGGTTTTTAAGTACTACCTGAATTGTCATTGCCGGCGTCGTTATTTTGTTGATTTTAATGTTAAATTTTTTGTTTTTGAAATGGTATATATATATATATATATATATATATATATATATATATATATAGATATATATATATATATATAATCTCTTGATAATTATTAGCAATAACAGGCTTGTTGAATCTTAAAAAACTCGATTTTATTAAAAAGTTGACGCTTCGCCACGACATTCGTGGCTTTATCAAAACTTTTGAAAAAATTGAAATTTCTTTGACATTTATTGATTTGAAAAATTTGAATAGAAACAGTCTACTGTTTCACTAAAATTTTTCGGCTGTGGCCGTTCTTTGTTATTTATTACGTGCTATTCAGTCCAATATTAACATTCAAATTTGTTATTATTAGATGGTAAGGGAAACCACAGAATTCTTCACCCACGTAATGTTCGAAATAGGTTCAAATTATTTTGATTTTGAAGAGTCAAAGAATAATAATAATAGGGTACTATTTATCTTTTTTTCAAAAATTACTCATTGTGGCCGTCTTCAGTTATTAATTACGTGCTATTTAGTCCAATATCAACAGACAGATCCGTTGATATTAGATGAGAAGGGAACCACAGAAACCTTCACCCACGTAATGTACAAAATAGGTTTAAAATATTTGATTGTTGTCTTTAAAAAGACATTACTTGTGATTTTGGAGATCACATCTTCTAAACTATACTTTCTTTCTAGAAAAATTGAAAATTCTAGATGTTTAGATTTTGTCTAAGAAGATGAGTTTTTGTGGTTAGAGTTTGTTTGTTGAATTATTTTGTTTTGATTCATATTGTTTCTTAGAAAAATTGAAGAATTAAATCTGCGTATATTGAACTCAAATGTTTGATATCTGTTCTATCATTTACGACTTCATTTAAATTTTTTTGAATAAGTAACATTTTTAATTTCTCTGCGTTTTTGATCTTTTTCTATTTCTAAAATTTTTGTGCTATTAAAGTTGAAATTATGATTCTCATTGTTTTTATGTTTTATTAGTGCTGTGGTTTGTGTTCTGGTATATTTGTGTGCTTTTAATCTTTCTTCTAAATTTTGAAAAGTTTGTCCTATATATGATTCATTACAATTATTACAGGGTATACTATAAACAACATGAGATTTTTGCAGAGTAGGTGTTTTACTTTTTAATTTAGAATATATTTGTTTAATTTGATTTCCTGCGGTGTGGGCTACTTTAATATCGTGTGGATTTAAAATTTGTGAAATTTTATTACTTAAATGAGGAATATATGGAAGAGGAATATATTTTTTGTTAAAATTTTCTTGTTTTGATGTTTCTAATGTGTTGTACAATTTATGAATTCTATTTTTAGTGATTTTCTGTATAAGTTTTATTGGGTAATCGTTTTTTAAGAGTAATTTATGGACATGTTGTAATGTTTCATGTCTGTGTGTAGGTGAAGTAAGATTAAGTGCTTTGTCTATATATCCGATTATTAAACTCTTTTTTTTGTGACAAATGATGTGTACTGTTTTAGTTCAATGTCCTTTGTGAAAAAATTTCTTTTCTATGCCATTTTGTGATAATTTCATTGTTTTTGTGTATGAGAGTAATATCAAGAAAATTTAATGTATTGTTTGTTTCTTTTTCTGGAGTAAATTGTAATTTTCTATTAAAGTCGTTGAATTGTTTTAGAATATCTTCAATAAAATCTTCTGATGTTATTATAAGGCAATCATCAACATACCTTTTGAAAGTTATAATTCGTTCATTCGAATTATTTAATACATTTTCTTCTAAATATTCTAAAACTAATTGAGCTATAACACTGGAAATAGGACTTCCCATTGCTACACCATCAATTTGTTGGTAGAAGTTATTTTCATATTGAAAATAGTTTGTACCAAGAGCAAATTGAATTGCTTCTATAAAATCGGTTTTAGGAATATTTGTATAATTTTTGATAATATTCCATTTGTCATTAATTATTATTGGAAACAAAGAATTTGGAATATTGGTATAAAGAGAAACAACATCTAATGAGAAAAATTTGTAATTGTTAGGTATTTTCAAAGTTTTAAGATGGTCTACTAGATCGAGAGAATTTTTGATATAATAAGGATTTTGATTTACTATATTTTTCAAAATTGAAGAAAGAAATTTAGAAAGATTATATAGAGGTGATTGAATATAAGAGACGATAGGTCTTAATGGTATGTTTTCTTTATGTATTTTAGGAAGACCATAAAATTTAGGTGGAAGGCTGTTGTGTCGAATAAATATATATATATATATATATATATATATATATATATATATATATATATATATATATATATATATATATATATATATATATTTATCCATTTCGCCTTTGAATATGTAAATTTCTAATGTATTATTATAAAAGAAAGTAGATTCAATATTTTTATCACATTTCCGACGTGCTAATAATGTGTTACTTGAAAAATAAATTCTCAATAAGATTTCAACAAGTTAGTAAGAGATACCTACGCCAATGATCTATCTCTGCAACAACTGTTACTTTCGTAGATTTCACTTAGTTGCAGGCACTGCTATTTGTGTTGGAAATGAAAAACATTACGCTCATTTAAACCGAGGCATAGTATCAGATTTTCAACGGACAATCCGTGTGATATAATCCATGTTATGATTCAAATATATTGTTTCACTTGAATTTGGTAATGAATTTTTATATCATGACTGCAGTTTAGATTTCTTGCTGATCAGCTGATCGTAATCTTATATTATTATTTGAATTGTTCCCTATAAAACTGAGTTCTAACCAATTAATAGATTAACATTTTTCACATATCAAAATAGTTTAATTGTGAAAGTTGAATTTTTATGATCAGTTCATTCTTTCGAATGAAAAAAAATTTATAACGTTATTTCAGCTTTCAATTAAAAAATATCAATTTCTCATTAATTCAATTGAATAAGTATGACACCTTTGGCTGAAATATATTACAATGAACCAAAAATAGTTCCTCGCATAAAAACTGTGAATGAATTTCTGTAACTGAAAATGGTTAAGTGTAAAATCTTCATTCTTAATAAAATTAAATGATTGAAAATTAGAATGTAACGTTATGAAATACCGCTCACAGGTTAAAATAAATTTAGGTTAAGAGCAAATGCATCAAATATTCGTAGTTCAAAATTAATAGACCTGCAAACTATGATAAACCTTTTAATTAGGAGAAAATTCCAAGAAGTCGAAAGATACATAGCATTCACTTCTTTTCCGAAATAAAACTTTGAAGATATAACCACGTTAATATAAGATAATAGTAAGAAGTTTCTTCAATATCGAATGCACTAAGAAGCGTTAAGTGTTTGATCGTATTGGTTGACTCCATTGATTATACTGTATTGATCAAATTGATTTACTTTCATTCTATTTTCACTTTGAACCTTAAAATTCATAATGGTCACTGATATAAAAAAAGGTTTACATTCTGAAACATTTCAATAATTCTAACATATAAAGTATTTTTGTTGATTTACTTTCAGTTGAGATTTTATTATATCAAGTTTCTTTTGCTTGATGGAAACTTGAGTTGTTTTTTTCGAATAAAAAAACGATTTCCTTACTTATTAGTTTTTGTTGATTCGAAGAACTGAATAATTGTAGATAAGTTTTAAGAGATAGGAATCCACGCGATAAACAAGTTTTCAGTTTCGTAAACTGAAGTTTTCGGATATACGTTTAAGCAAAACCCCAAAAGTTATAAATACGAAAAATCCGGGAATTATAAATAAAAACCCCACGACAGTAATTTTGAACAAAAACCCCACGATAAGAAAAGGCCAAAAAATTGAGTTGAATATTATTAGGCAACCCCAGGATTAGATCAGTATAAAAAAAACACCCGGAGTTGAAAAAATACCGGTAGCAGAGGAAGACAAGAAGAATATGTTCATGAACATAGACATAAAAGACTTCTATTTCTGTTATATCCGCTAAAGCCACTCGAAAATACAAACGAATATTGTTGAATCTAATCTGAACACAATATCTTTTTTCAGTTTGAAAATTTAGATATCAAGTTCCATTTGTTTAAAACTCACAATCTTATTAAATTTATCAACATTTGATATTATTTAGTTAGTATTTTAATATTTTTATGATGAACAGTCAATGGAAAAATAAACAATGACTAATCACATTTCAGAAATAATATGAAAGATGTAAATAAAATGTTATTATAATAGAATCAGACTGAGAAAAAGGATGGAAAAATGATCAGTTGCTCAGTCACATTTCATAGAATAATATTAATGAATGAACAGAAAATTTTTGTGTTATATAATCATGTATGAGAGAAGTTGTATTGAAAAACAACAAAATAATCGAAACTAAATTATTAAACATTTGAAAACCAATAAATGTCAAATGTTGTTATTGCTCTTGATTGTTCTATCAATTTTATTTATTAATGAACTAAAAGATTATTCACTTTTATGTTAGTATTATCTCGTACCATTAACTTATATAGAGGCCAAATTTTTTTATGATGACATTATATACCTCGGGTGATGATCACGTTATCAAACATGGTCCAAAAGATCATTTTATTTAGTTACTTGTAAGTGAACAGAAAATTTATTCGTATGCATGTAAAGAGACATATAATGGTGCATTCGACACCATTGATCTTGATGACGTCAAAAATATTCGATATCCACGACGCCATCTTCAATACTTTCACAAACATCAACAACTTCCACGATGTCATATTTAAGATGGTGCCAATGAACAATTATGCTGACGTCATCAAACATGGCCGACTTCTATGGCGCAATATCTTACATATATTTCAGTGGTTTATCCCTGGAGAAAAATCAAAAATATGTGGGCACTTTGTTTTTTGGATATTTCAATCGAACAGAAATAGTAGTCATTCTATTCTGATTTCTAGCTCAAGTACCCGACCATTTCGTTGAAATGATTTCCCGACTGTAGGTACCTATTTCAAATGGAGCGAGAGTAGAGCTGAACCAAGCAAAACTGGTTCGAGTGATGATTGTTGGAGTATAACGTAGTTTTATGTTTCATGAGGGACTTTGTAGGACTGAAGTCAGTGATAATTCTAGGGAGATCACAATATCGGACTCAGTTTGAAGAAATATATCTATTAACACCTGAATAATTTTACTCCTGACATAAATTGAAAGCAAATAGTAATTTACTTAATAAGTATGTCGAATACTGTTTTTTTTTTGGATGAATAGTCAAAATTTCAGGTCCAAATAAATTAGTTTCATTTTTATTATTAGAGGAAAGTCACCAAAGTCGGGCCCCCATCTACTTTTTGGCACCCACAAATTTTATTAATCAAGATATGAAAGTTACAATACCTGTATTTCAAATTGTAAACATTTTATTGAAACATACAGTCGACACAAATTTGAGAATATACTTATATTCGAGAAATTTGGAAAAAACTTGCGACATGCATTTTTCGGAGTTTGGAAAAAGAGCTCCTAAAGTGGGCCCCCTACCTAAATACGCCGAAAAGATCAAAAAGTAGGTGAATTAAACATTGTTTTTCTTTTTTATATATATTTTATTTATTGACAGAAGTCACAGATGTAAGTGTCTTTTTCGGCGCCTGCGCAGTCGACGTGAGCCCATAAAGAGCTTTTGCCAATCTTTGAAGAGTCGATCTGGGCACATTAAATGTTTTGCTTGCTTTTTTCAGGACTAGTTTTTTCGCTCTAACAGCTTCAATGGCTTTGGCCATGTTATCTGATGACCAAGTTCTTATTTTGTTTGTTTTTAGCATCTTTTTGCGTTTCAGTGTGCAAAAAATAGGGGGCCCACTTTAGGCACATCGAGGGGGCCCGGCTTAGGCACAATTGTTTTTGTTTATTTTGGGGTTATATTTTTTTTTTCGAGCAACTAGCCAAACCTTCAACCCAATAATCTGATCAATCATTTCATGCACTTCAAAAACACAAATAATTTGAATTACTTCCCAGTCGATCTGCGTCAACAAAACAACAAAAACAAATGCACGCAAAAGTTTCACACAGCGGCAAGAAATTGTTTGGACTGTCAATTTTCAACCGTGAAAGATTAATTCAAACGATTGGAGACATCTGTCGAAGCGCATCCAAAACTATCACATGTAGGTGGTTTTGTGGGTATAGAGATCCACATATGAAAATAAAGAGAAGGGCCCGCTTAAAGACAGGGGCCCGACTCTGGTGACTTTCCTCTATATATTATTTTTATTATTATGTTTTTTTTATTATTGGTGTACATTTTTTTTCCGGAAAACTCTTTGAGGTAGGGTAGTATTACTCTGTGACTAATAGAAACAATAATAACCCTTATTCAAATCATGTACGTTATAGCTATGTACCTACATAAAATTGTTGTTTGGTTTATAGATTTATGTTCAATAAGATATCACTAGCAATTTTGATTATTATTAATATCGCAATTATTCCAGACAAAATAGTTGTTGTGGATGTGAGGTAGTTGGTTTGTTCATCTGGATGATAGTGTTGGATCTTTGAGGATTTATCGTACGCTAATTTCTTGTTTGTAAGAGAGATTAGATTGCTTAGAAGAGTGGATGATATGTATTTTGTTTCATGTTGTTCGTCATAAAAAATGAACATGTATATATTTTATTTAACTTTCTTATATCAGTTCGGTTGATTATGAAATTTTTTCAAGATGTGACAGTTTAAATATTTTTAAACGACATTCACTGTTAGGCTATTAGGAGTTAAATGCCCACCAAGCATACACACTCAAAGATATGCATATCAATGTCTGTAGGGCTTTAATTTTGAGTATTCATCTTTAGAATGGGATTTTCTATGTAACAGGCTCCTTGATCGCGTACTTGAATATATATATTTTTTATCTCATATGTTTCAAGCCACTCGCGGGGGTCGGGTGAATTGAGAAATCGATGCTTTTCAGGTTTCAAGTGCAAAACAGTTTTCGCTAAGGTCGAGTTGAGACAAATATGAAGTTTTAAAAATGTTTATGCCATTTGTGATGAAGATTTGAAATTAAAATATCATTTTCATTGAAAAATGAGTCTTCATTACAGTATTTGTGTATATAAAATCAGAAAAGTGTAAAACACTGGACAGGCATCGAGTAGAATAAAAGGATTATGAAATGAAATATAGGTAAACTCTTAAAAAATAACAAAAAAACGTTTTTTCAAACATCTACAACATGAGGTATTCTAATAAACCCAAGGAAATATTATAAATTAAATACAATAATATTTGAATAAAACAAAAAACATCATGTTTAGAAAATTTAAATTTCAATGGAAAAACAAAACCCAAAGGAATCAGCTTAGAAATAACCTGTGACTGATTAATTTCTGCCATGTCCTTAACATCCGCCTATTGAGAAGCAAATTGAAGATTATTTACGATTGTTGTTTCTTCGTCTGGACTTTTGCACAGTTTGTCCACCTGGTTTTAAGGAATCTAGTTTTTTTAATCCCTCAATCTGTCGCATCTTTCGGAATCCCATATTTTTCTTGCACTTTCCTGAGTGATGCACCAGCTTTTCTCTCGTTAATAGCCAAAATCAATTTACTTTCAGTATACTGCCTGTAATTAGCAGCAGCTTATCTTTTATATTTTCCCATAGTGACAAAATCTGTGAAACAACAATACTGGTAATAAGTTGTTTTGAGACAATTTTTATTTATTTTATTATACAAAGGAATACCCAAGTAAGATAACATATTGTGCAAATGATACATAAAAATAATGAACAACTTCCAATATAAAAGATATACAATACCACTAAACAATCTTAAACCTAAAAAAAAAAGCTAAGGATGTCAAAAATCAACAAGCATTAAACTGAACAAAACGCTTCAGCACAGTTACAGAAATCTTTGCTTCAATAAGCGCCTGAGGGGATTTAAGAATGTATTGAACATATCTATCTCATGGAAAGACTCATTATAACCGTTCAACATTCTGCAGATGGCAGAATTACGTGCACTATTAGTCCTTCGAAAAGGAACGTAAAACAGATCATTTTCTCGAAGCCTTAACTCAGAGACTCTGAATGGTATATTTTGCAAAATATCTGGAACTATTAGCACGCCATTCAATATTTTATGAAGAAAAATTATGTCTGTTACTTTTCTACGATCTTCCAGTTTAATTAATTTAAAATAATGACGAACATCTGTATAATCGTGATTACTAACAAGGAAATGATTCTTGTAGCATAGATAGCGAATAAATTTATTTTGGACACTTTCAATCCTCTTAACATAGCAAATGTCTCGATATAAGCGACCTATTTACAAAAACAATCGAAAACAATAAAGAAACAGCAATTAAGGACCATTAATAACGGGCTTATGCGAGCATTAGGAAATGCTATCGTGCTATCAGCATAATAGAAACGAAGAATTTGAAAGTTTCATCATAAGGTTGCACATAAAGTATTGCGAAGCATCTGAGAAATACATTATTCAAAAAATTATATTTAGTGAGAAAAATTTGACTTGCCTTTACTTGATCGAGCTAAAATAATTCCGTCCTGCAGACCGAACTAACTGCAACTGAAAGACATAAAAACACCAACGGAAATCTCTTAAATTACAGTATTGCCACTTATCTGAAAAAACTTTTGGCACGAGTCACCAGGCTATCTCGAGTCACCCGTTTTTACGGTATGTATATTACTCTTCACTCTGCAGTAATTTCTCGACAGTTTTACTTTTTCTGAGCATAGATCAGAACTAAGACTATAAGAAGAGAAATGAAGTAACATGTCCTAAAAGGCGCTTTGCGTCCATCATGATATTTGATAATGTCAATAATCCTAATTGCTTGTCTCTGTAATCTGAGTATCCTACGAGAACACCTTCAGTCTCCCTTCACTAAATAAGACACTCCAGATGTGATTTGAGAATTGTATTATATGGTGCTTGGAGAAAGTAGAAGCGGTAAATCTTCCAGGAAGTCACTAACAACCGTTCTTGATATTTCAAGGTAACTTGCTGAATGTAGTGGATCTGAAATGAAAACGACAATTTGTTTCTCTGGATGCGCAATAATTTAATTTGATAAGTACAATGAACGATACCTTCTGAGATCACTGATATCCTGAATAACATAACATTCGTTCTCGAATCTAACAATCTTACTCAAACAAAAGTAGGTAAAAATTGTGTTCTGTGTAGTTTCCTAAATCAATCACAAGCTGATCCAATTCATTTAATCGAGTCCTTCAATGAGCCATGACCCACCCGCTGTCTAACCGACGTTTCCCTTCCTATCTAACAACTAGAATAAACGTGGCGTCGCAACAGCGTCGCTCTTTGGAACGCGCGCCGCTTCATCAACGTAGCCCAATGTCGCGTATGTATTAGTGATAACAGTAACCGCCTAACCTGTGCTCCGAATGCCATCGTGCTGAGGCGAAGGATCCTTCAGCAACTTTATCGGCGTTTCGGGCGCGAGTGCTTCTAATCTCAGTTTGTTCCACATTGCACTCACACGCTTGACCTCAGACGGCGGTAAAAACTGAGATCTCTGACTTAAAGCCAGGAATAAAACAAAAATCTTTGCAATAGGTTCATTCGGTAAGTTATTCTCATTTCAATAAAGCTCTAGCATATGTAGCTGAAGAAATTTGCTATGAAAGTTTATGTGAATAAATAGAAAGAAAATGTCTAGTTTCTGAGAAAGGGTAAATAATTTTTCAGCTGAATAGTATGGAATTTTCTCGATAGATCAGTTTGTGTAGTCAGGTCAGACCAAAATAAATTTTTGGTTTAGAGATTGATATGATGAAAAGTTAAACTTGAATTCTTGAAATTTTATTTTTTACCCACACGAATCCATGACAACATTTCTCAATGATTGAAGCAAAAATTCACAAAAATTTTGGTTCAAATAATGAGAAATCTCAAGGTTACATTTCCAGCGCACATTATATTTCGAAGGTTGAAGGTGGTTTCACAAAACACGACATTATATTGTCAATACATATTACACAGTAAAAAATAGATTTCATTTATTTCCTTTCCGATTATAAATTTTTTTCATGCCTATCGAAATTATAAATCTATTCTCGAAATTAGTGATACTGTCTATTCTGAATAAGTATTTTTTCCAAGCAATAACGGATGAGAAATATGACTGAAAAATGAGTATCAGTAATTAATTATAAATTGATTTAAAATATATCAGAATATATACCGAGAACCGTTATACGATACCACATAAAATAAATGAATGTGAATAAAATATCAACAAAAGAAGAAAAAATAATATTTGTATTTTCTCCAAATAGTTCATTGAAAATTTACATTGAACCTTGCGTTTTTTAGAGGACGCAATTTTATTGTTGGTATGTGTGAAGGGGGTCACTTAACTCCAAGTTTTTGGAGTTGCAACCCTTGTCCCGCAGCCGCCATATTAGAAAAAGGGGTGCAAATGCCCCTTTCGCTATATCCCCCGAACTATGCATCCACAAAAATTTTGTCGAGACATAATTTGTAGCAAATCGCTTTTTCAACAATTTCAACTTTTTTCAATAAAATAACAAATACAAAAATTTATCAACGAAAATATGATTTCACGACCAAATGACCTCAGACCAATCTGATAGAGCATTTTCCAACCAACATCTTCACCTATAATTTTTTTGGATTTGAGGAATTTATGGGCGTTCCAGAGCGCTCCAAAGCCCACTAGGTTCTTACTACTCGCAATAATCCGGTAAATATGAACGTCTGCCTTACTTTTTTATTTTCATAAATCGTTTTTAATATTTTTCTTAACATTTATATATGAACAACTACCCAAAAATAACTTTTTTTTCTTACTATACAACTTGAAATATTCTTGGTTTTGACAATACTTTTTAACGCGACTGTACATTTACAAACATAGTTGTGGAAACGCTTGCGTCGCACAAAAAAAGCATCAATCAACCGAGATTAAGTTTGATAAGAGCACCGTACCAGCAATATCCCAAGAAAAATTTATTTGTAATGAAAAGAACAAAGCGAACTTCATAGACCTTCTGAAGACTGCACTATCAGGGGTGGGTTTTTGTGTTGACCAAGCTGAATCAGATGCAGATACAGCAATCGTTTATTCTGCCCTTGCTGCGTTCTAATCCTATGATACCGTGAATATCGTAGCAGAGGACATTGACATTCTTGTCTTGCTCACGGCTTTAAGAAGACAACAGTCCAACATTTTGTTTTTAAAACCTTCGAGGACGGACATCTGACCAGTTATACAACCCTTCAAGTGTTATATATGAAGACGCTATGGCTGAGCATTTACTGTTTCTTTATGCTTTCTCAGCATGTGAAACAACATCAGCAGCTTATAACATGGGTGAACTGAAATTCATTAAAATTATGGAGAAACATCCTGAGTTACCTAGCGGTACAGCGTTATTCCTCAGTGAGAGAGTGGATTATATTTGCTCACTCTCGTTAGCGAACGTTTTTTCGTTGCTTAATACGGCGGTAATGAAAAGATGATTCACTGGATAGCATGCGGTACAAACGCTTCGCCGAGAAATTAACCAAGAACATATTTAGTTTGTCATCGCTTTCTCCAAAACAAGATGCAGCCTGTTTCCACAGTCTCCGAGTTTATCACCTGGTGCAGTCGTGTCTCGGAAAACACTGCAATCCTGAAGATTGGGGCTGGAAAAAGCATGGAATCATTTGGATAGCAATTCAAACTTTGAAGCCTCCGGCACCCCCTGATCTAATGAAATTGATTTTCTGCAGATGCAAAAGGAAATGTGGAAGCATGTGTGGTTGCAGAAAAGTAGGCCTGAGATGCTATGCAGGGTGTCTCAATTGTTCTGGAGAAGCATGTAGCAACATCATGGAGTTATCTAAATTAATAGAAGAAAATGAATTCGAAGATGAATTACCAACAATGACTCCAATTTTAACTCCTGTCATTCCCCAAACCTTCACTTTAGAAGCTGAACTAGATCCTGGATAGCAGCCTGGACCATCCAAAAAAAAGTAGAAAATAATAGCTGTAAATAATAGTTGAAATATATAATTATGTGCAAAATGATCTCACTTGAGAAAAATATTAAAAACGATGTATGAACTACTACGATAGTCTCGGTATCATAGGATTGGGACGCAGCAAGCGAGAATAGACGATGAATGTATCTGCATCTGATTCAGCTTGGTCAACACCAAAACCCACCACTGACAGTGCAGTTTTCAAAATGTCTATGAAGTTTGCTTTGTTCTTTTCATTACCAATAATTTTTTTTTGTGATATTGCTGGTACGGTGCTCTTATCAAACTTTATCTCTGTTGATTGATGCATTTTTGTGCGACGCAAGCGTTCCCACGACTTTGTTTGTAGATGTACAGTCGTGTTAGAAATTATTGTAAAAAACAAGAGTATTTTAAGTTGTATAGTAAGAAAAAAGGGTAATTTTTAGGTAGTTCATCATATATAAATGTTAAGACAAATATTAAAAACGATTTATGAAAATAAAAATGTAAGGCAGGCGTTTCATAATTACCGGATTATTGCGAGTAGTAAGAACCTATTCGACTTTGGAGCACTCTGGAACGCCCATAAATTCCTCAAATCCAAAAAAATTATAGGTGAAAATGTTGGTTGAAAAATGATTTATAAGATTGGTTTGAACTCATTTGGTCGTGAAATGAAAAATGAAGCAGTTATATAACAAAAAAAAAATTTGTTGGGAAATTTTCTCATATGTTTGTTGATAACTTTCTTAGTTTTCATTTTATTGAAGAAAGTTACATAGACAAAATTCAAGATAAAGCGATTTGCTACAAATTATGCCTCGACAAAATTTTCGTGAGATGCATCGTTCGGGAGATATAGAGAAAATGGTGTTTGAACCCCTTTTTCTAATATGGCATCTGCAGGACAAGGGTTGCAACCACACAAACTTGGAGTTAAGCTCCTAGTGACCCCCCCATACATCCCAATAATAAAATTGCGTCCTCTAAAAAACGCAAGGTTAGCATAAAAAAATGTAACATTTCAACGGACTAAAAAGCTACACTCTCTGCGCAGGTATGTTTCGAGGTGAATATATTCCGCTAATTATAAAATGAGTAAGTTATCAGTTAGGAAATATGATTTGTGGAGACTATAATAAACTATAGCAAATGGTTACGAATCCATCAACTATAATACATGATCTGTCATTTACAAGTTAATTGTTATTATGTATTATACGATTTTGATTGTGCAGTTTAAGTATCACGTACAGCACAAATCCAGTATAATATGATCAATAATTAGATATATTTCACATGATATGGAGAATATCATATTTCTGAGATTTTCTTAGCTCTTCTGTAGTATATACAGTAAAAATCGATACTTCTGGAAAACTTTATTTTCAATGAAAAAATTAATGTTAAGAAATACCGCATTATTTTGTGAAAGTAAAAAACGAGTACTACCAATGTTACATATATTGATGCAGAATTCATCTCAATATATATGATTTAATCAAATCTCCAAGAACCGTTATTAGATACTACATAGAACGAAATAGAAAAATTTTAAGTGAACTTAGCAACTGAAAAAATAATAGTTTTGTTATGTACAAGTTGTTTCTGCTAAACTAGCTAACTTTCTATGCTACTTTCTTCCCAGATGTATAAATTCCGCTGATTCTTAAATGAGTTAACACTTTTGTTATATAAATAGAAAAAAAACTACAGAACATCACGAGATTTTTAAGTAACAATTGAATAATTGTAAAATATATTATTTTTGTTACACTTGTAATGGGCAATACGAATCTGGTATAATATGGTCACTTAAAGAGATATCTTTCACAGAATATGAATTAAACGTGGCATAATATTTGATATTCTAATTGCAGCAATTTCCTTAATGGCAAGATAGAGACCTTGAATTTTCAAAACCTACCGCATTAGCAATAGGTATCATAGAGTAAAACACTATTATACTTTAGTTGACTTCCATGAGACAATAAATTTATAAATTATTATTCTGCTTTTATAAATTACACGAATCTGAAATCTATTTCTTGAAGAAAGCAGATTCTTCGATAATTTTTTTATTCATTGAAAAACAAGAGATAAAGTATTTTTATCTACTCCCATTGAATAATATATTCATTATTCAACTGCGTTTCAGTAATTAATAGTATCTATTACCAAACAGCGTGAGTAATAATAACTCACTGCTATAACTCACTATATAGTCTACTAAGATCTCAAGTAAGATCGACCGTCACTCATCTGCTAATGCACTTGAATAATTCTGACGTTTTCAAATTAAGTTAGTACTACCTAATTATTGTGAATTTGTATTTCTATCTCAATTTTTATTGTTATAGTCGAAGATAAAGTATAGTATTCAACTTGCGGTAATGGTCATAACTTACTTGATGAATTACAGCACTCGCTTGCAGCTCGTGCTGCAAACTTCATCTGCGTGATTTATGACCTACATTACCGCTCGTTGAATCATATACTATTATCTCTATTCCGGAAAAGTTTTATATTCAGTTGAAAAATATAATGAAAACGCACTCACTTCATAGATATAATCGTTCAAAATTTTTAAAATTTTCTCTTCATTTCATCATAAGACGTGAATAAGGAAAACATTAGAGTTGAGAATAATGAAGATAAGTGGATCTCGAAACGATAATACTACATCAATTTAATACAAAGTATATCAATGGCATACTGTAAAACTCTATTGCTGAAAAACATATAATATATTGGTTTAGATCCTATTGGTTATCTGCAATAAATTCTTCTTATTGAAATTGAAATCATTAACCGAATACTCATTGCTTTTTTTTTTCGTTTGCGTGATATTTTTGTAGACGTACGTAAACATTTCGCTAGTTTTCCATAGGGGACAAGGAGAGAACCAATGAATCAATATACCTACCTATAATAAACAACACTAATGAAAACTAGGTAATAAGCTCGGAAGAGCTGGCTGTTCTTATGCTAGTCTAGTTAATCATGCTTGTATCTGAGATTCAATTCTCGCACATCACTTGGTGAAACATCATAAAGAATAAAGTTTAAACTTTAAAATAAAACGCACTTGGCTTAAGTTTCACTGTATAGTAAAACTTAAGCCAAGTGCGTATTATTTTAAACTTTAAACTTTATTAATGCTTGTATCATTGAATACTGTCGTATGCATGATGTAGATTTCCCATTGCTCTAATTAATATAGTCCACTTCTTTGATTGGATATTAAGAATGATGTTGATATTCATAAACAAAATTATATACGTTATCTAAATTAAGTATTAAATTAATGATATTGGTCGGAAAGAATTAGTTGTATACCAGTGCCGGATTAAGCCAGCGCGGGGCCTGTAGCAAATTCGGCCAAGAGGCCCTTGGTTCCCTTTAGGTTCTCAAGTTTATGGTATTAAACTCAGATTAGAGAATAAAACCGAAAATGTGTGTGCGTGAAAACCCGGAGCAGCTTTGCAGGAACACGTATATCTGTTTGCGTGTAATGATACCAGTTTTTGAAATAAACTTCCTTTATTTTTTTATTACTTCTACAAATCAAACTGGTTGGCTTTTTTAACTTTGGTATTAAAATAGTTCGTAATTATTTTAAATATTCGTATGGTTTAATCAAAGCTACATACGCACAATCAAATTCGAATTCATATTCATATAAATAAATGACATCCATGATACTTGTGAAATAGCTATTTGAGCCAATTTGCCTACGGTCAGTTAGCTGATTGGGGTTGGGCCATGAGAACTGACAAGAAACTTCGGCCACTCTTTTTCAATCGGCAGGAGATCACAAGTGTTGGTGTTACAATAATATGGTGGAATGTAAACTGATGCAACTAAAATACAATGCTAGACTAACATCTAAAGAGCTTTTTACAGTTTTTTTACGTTGTGCCAAATATGAATGTACATCGAATTCTAATAGTTTGCTAGTCAATAGAATCCTATTTTATTTGTTCGGGTTTTACGACTAGCTCGATAGATGACAATATCAGGGAATTCCCCTGTTAGTTTTGCGGTGCTACAAACTAGCGTGTAGTGCAATGCAAGTAGTACAAACAAATAACATGTGCGGCCAGCGCTCAATGTTTAGAAATGTGCTACAACTCAAAATTACTGCTGTAGATTTTGACACCAACGTTTCTCGTGGTAGGTATTATATAACCTATAACTACGATTTAACGTGACCAAATTGAGTTTTAGATTTTCAGGTGTGAGTGAAGCATAACCTAAGAGCTTCGCGTTTAAGGCATGCTAGATATTTTACGCTTATCTAAACTCATTTTTTTTACTGTCAAACAGGCATTGGAGCGCGGGGCCCCCCAATTCGAGGGGGCCCGTACCATTTGCTACTCTTGCTACGTGGCTAATCCGGCACTGTTGTATACTCGTTCATCATTTATTAATTGATGCTTGATGAAATGGAGATTTTAAATAAATCATGAAATATAATAATTTGTATTACATTGGCACATAGTTATATAGTTTCCAGTCGTATTAAGAGAAATATACAGCTGAACGTTCTGTATTGTTGAGTTGAAATTTTGTTACATTTCAATCGAATATGTACAACTATAAAAAAAGAATATCTTCTGACAAAAATTCTCAAATTATATAAGAATGAAAAGATATAAAAAAGATGACGATATAAAGAAATCCAACCAAAATCAACCTATACAGCAAAAATAGTTCCTATAATTCAAAATTCACTCGGGAGTTATCCTCAATTGGCAATTTACAAAACAAAAATATTTGACATAATATTAACATTTTTTCTTTTTAGCAGATTAATCTGAAGCGGTATAAGGATAACAACATTCGACGAACTGTGTTGAAATTAAGTTTCTGGTTGTAATTTGAGTCGAGCATCACGTTGGAAACTTTGATGAGAATAGTTCGCATTATCAGATCCTGGAATACTGAAAATAACTCACATATTCTTGTGAGAAGTAATCTTGACTTCAAGTATCCACAATATTTGAAAAATGGAATTTATTTTCCCTTCTCCTCCATGAGTACTTAGGAATCTGAAAAATGTCGATTTGACTGAGAGAATTCTCAATACTTCCAAAATTTGACTGAAACATATTAACTCACAATATCAAAAACAAAATAATATGCAATAAATATGTGTATACATATATATATATATATATATATATATATATATATATATATATATGTATATATATATATATATATATATATATATATATATATATATATATATATATATATATAATAAATTCGATGGACGATGAATCAACTCTGTGGTAGTTCATAATTTATATTAAAAAAATTAAATAATAAGAAAACAACTTGTCTAAAAAACCACAAAATGAAAATAACTTTTTTATTCGACTAGTTTTCGCCTGTTACAGCATTATCAAGACTGAATACATAATTGCAAAGACATCGCTTGAAAATATATAAGTATTTCGGTTCGGTACCTGGGGGTGGTAAAATGTAATCGATGGGTCCAAGTTATCAGAGATTTAACAGTGGGGAGTGGTTTAAGTCTAACTGGTCATTAAGAAGAATGTAATTATGGGATTTTTGGATCTTGTTTATTTCCATGGCTTCCAGGAAGTTCATTATCATACCTTTATCACAGTAATGAAGAATTTTTGGTTTGAAAGAGGATGAGATGTTATGTTTTTTTGACTCTAGATGTTCCCTAAATGCCGATTGTCCGTTTTTAGATGTTCTTTTAGCCTGGTTTCAAAACATCTCCCGGTCTGACCTCTATATGTTGAATTACATTCTTCACAGTCCATTCTATATAAATTCCTCTTCTCTTCATTGGATCGACTTTTGACATTTTGTTATTAAAAATCATTCTATCTAATCTGCTGTGACTCGAAAAAAAGCAGTATTCAAATTATTATTTTTTAAAGAATTGAATGATCTTTGAAGAGGGATGTGCGTATAAGGAATGCTCACAAACGTGTGTACATTTTTGTTATTGTAGTATGGTCCATATTGTTTCATATTGTTAAAATGTTTTCTCTTTTTTCGTCATTAAACTATTTATTATCTTTAGTGGAAAATCATTATTAATACCTATCGCGCGAATCACGTCAATTTCTACCATAAGGTCTTGTTTTGATAAAGGAACCGAAAAAGCCCTGTGAATCATTGAGTTAAGAGCCGCGAGTCGATGGCTAATTGGACTGAAAGAATTATAACTTATGATGACGTCTGAGAAAGTAGGTTTCCTGAATATTCTATATGAAAATTTATCCTGTTGTTTCGATATTGTTAGGTCGAGAAAATTTAACGAATTATTTTGTTCTGTTTCTACTGTGAACTTGATCTTATCATGTATTGAATTTAGATATGTTAGGTATAATTTAATATGTCGGTCTGTCCCATTGAATCCAACCAAGATATCATCCACATAGCGGTACCAAAAAATAATATGTTTTTTAGATAGGTCTGATTCTAATATTGTGGTTTCCATGTTGTCCATGAATATGTCTGCTAATAACGGGCTGAGGGGAGAACCCATAGGAAGACCTGAATTCTGTAAAATATATTTTGTTTTTGAATCTAAAAAAGTTCTGTCTCAAAAACAACATTAAATAATGTTGAGAATTCTGTTTTTGTTGCTGGAAGAGTTTTTTGTTTTTCTAAGATGTTTTCAATTAGAGGTATACACTCTTCCGTAGGTATGTTAGGAAACATGTTCGAGACGTCGAATGACACTAATTTAAAATTTTTATCATAATCGATTTTTTCTAATTTCTGAATGAGTTCTTATGAGTTTTTCACACTTTATTTTGGTGAGAACTGAGTATGTTTTTTGTAGGCTGTGTTTGAGAAATTTTGAAAGTTTACAAGAAGGAGCTTTCGAAAACGAGGAACTGGTCTAATGGGTAGGCCGTCTTTGTGTACTTTAACAAGACCGATAATTCGGGAGGTTCAGCACTCATTGGAATAAACTTTTTTCTTTTGGTAAAAGGAATCCAACAATTCTGACGTTTGTTGTACGTTCGATTTAATTTGAGTTAAAAAGGACGTCGTGGGATCTTTTTGTAAAAGGGAAATATCTAATTTGGATAAGACCTCTTCCATTTTTTTTTTCAATGTACTCTTCTTGCTTCAAACATACTAAAGTGTTTCCTTTGTCGGCTTTGGTTAGTACTAGGTTGTTATTTTTGACTTTCTCTTTTATGTTTTTAATGATTTTATATTCACGGTGTTTCCTTTCTCCAGTCGCTTCATTTCTTATGGTATTTGCCAGAATATGTTTACCTGTGTTCGGCTGTGCAATAAATTTTTTATTTTGTTGGATTGCAACTTCCAATGCACTCCCAAGATTTCCTTCTCATGTTTTTTTGTGAAATTGGGTGAATATTTCGGACCTTTATTCAAATCTCATTTTCTTCTATATCAAAGTTGGTATTTGAAAGGTTCTTGAACCTTGGATAGAAGTCGTAAATTGGTTGTGTCACATGTGTAATGGTTGGTTTTTGTTGTTTCGCTGACAATATACTTATTTTCTTCTGTTGAGATTGACGTTTAGTGTATATAATTTTACTCACTTTTTCTCTCACTGTATCATCTAAAATATCGAACTCAATGGCTTGAAGATGGCGAAAAAGGTTAGTGTGAACAAGTTTCAGGTAGGATCTGCAGATATGTCGTTTTTTATGTAAGGAATTAATTTCTTCTCTTATCCACTGTTTTTGTACCATCTTCTTCAGTTTTTCGGTTAAACTATTATTGATGTTGAATTTAACTTTCATATAATTAGGCACTAAACTCATTTTTACACATTGTTTGTTGAACCAAATATTTTGCGCGGCTGTTCTTTGCTTTATATGTAATCTATAGTATAGATTCATCAAACATGCCTGACTAGCATTATTAATAAATTCGATGGACGATGAATCAACTCTGTGGTAGTTCATATTTATATTAAAAAAATTAAATAATAAGAAAACAACTTGTCTAAAAACCACAAAATGAAAATAACTTTTTATTCGACTAGTTTCGCCTGTTACAGCATTATCAAGACTGAATACATAATTGCAAAGACATCGCTTGAAAATATATAAGTATTTCGGTTCGGTACCTGGGGGTGGTAAAATGTAATCGATGGGTCCAAGTTATCAGAGATTTAACAGTGGGGAGTGGTTTAAGTCTAACTGGTCATTTAAGAAGATGTAATTATGGGATTTTTGGATCTTGTTTATTTCCATGGCTTCCAGGAAGTTCATTATCATACCTTTATTCACAGTAATGAAGAATTTTTGGTTTGAAAGAGGATGAGATGTTATGTTTTTTTGACTCTAGATGTTCCCTAAATGCCGATTGTCCGTTTTTTAGATGTTCTTTTAGCCTGGTTTCAAAACATCTCCCGGTCTGACCTATATATGTTGAATTACATTCTTCACAGTCCATTCTATAAATTCCTCTTCTCTTCATTGGATCGACGAAGAATGTAATTCAACATATATAGGTCAGACCGGGAGATGTTTTGAAACCAGGCTAAAAGAACATCTAAAAAACGGACAATCGGCATTTAGGGAACATCTAGAGTCAAAAAAACATAACATCTCATCCTCTTTCAAACCAAAAATTCTTCATTACTGTGATAAAGGTATGATAATGAACTTCCTGGAAGCCATGGAAATAAACAAGATCCAAAAATCCCATAATTACATTCTTCTTAATGACCAGTTAGACTTAAACCACTCCACTGTTAAATCTCTGATAACTTGGACGCCATCGATTATATGTGACCACCCCCAGGTACCGAACCGAAAAACTTATATAATTTCAAGCGATGTCTTTGCAATTATGTATTCAGTCTTGATAATGCTGTAACAGTCGAAACTAGTCGAATAAAAAGTTATTTTCATTTTGTGGTTTTTAGACAAGTTGTTTTCTTATTATTTAATTTTTTAAATTTTTTTATATGTATATATATATATATATATATATATATATATATATATATATATATATATATATATATGGGGGTATATCTAATATTCAATCTACAAATTTCAATTTTATCTTCCAAATAAACACAAACTTTATTATATTATTATAACTATAAAAATATCCCACATATGGGAAAGTGAGGAGCATCCATCGGAAGGATTCAACCATCGTCTGAATAATCGTTAATAATAAAGGTTTTAAGTATGGTCTATGGAAATTTTAACCTATACGTTCTGGAATTGTTTACGCGCCAGAACTGCGAACTAGTGTTGACTTTTTCGTGCATTCTAAATGATGAAAGTTAAAACACGCATGTAACGGTAAGGTTTTTTTACTATAATATTTCGTTTATTACATATATATTGTTAGTTTTGTGAAATTCAACAAATTTGAACTAGAAAGTATCAGTATATATCTTTCTCGTATTGGAACATAATTCAAAAACATTGCAAAGTATTTTTTGAGGCAGGTCCTCATGAGGCCGTATTATGGGTAGTATTCGACCTATTCGAATTTTGAGCATTTGACCTGTAGTGAAATGTAAGATACTGGCGGAGAGTGAAAGAAGAAGAACTCTTAAGTTGGCTGATGTGAAAGGTAAGGCTGAAAAATCGTCGTCGAAAAGATCTCTTTTGAGTGATGACGATACATCTGACAGTGGTGAGAGTGACAACTTGATTAAGTGAGCAGATGAAGGTGAGTACTTGGATTTAGAAAAATGGCCATTATTGGAAGACCTAGTGATGCAAGAAGACATTGTAATTATAAAATTTCTAGCATAATCTATAGTTACTTATTATATCAAGCAAATTATTTATTTCAGTTAGAGGAACAAATATAAATATTAATTTTCTACAAAGGAAAAATTATATCATAACTTTTTTTTTCTCTATTGAAGATATTTCTGTTCTCGTGAGAGACGATATTCTAAGCATTCTTCCCAGAGCCAAATTTATGGGAACAGCAAGAATGGCTAACTCATACAGATTAAAATAAAATTTAAAAGGGTGGAATATTGACTAATATCGTTTTCTGAAGATTTGCTTCATTAATCCAGTTAATCAGTTAACCCACATATAAAATAACTCAAATAATCCAACACATTTTTCATTATAAATGGTTGAAGGTTAAACCATTGAATGCTCCCCACATTCACATACATGTTTGCTATATATTTCGTATGATTCTTTGTTTTGCTCATATTACCTATACAAAATAATATCGATAATTGACATTTTCCGGAATTTGATTTCTGTAAAATTTTCATATTTATTGATTCTATATTTTTTTCGTATAGATATTATAATTTTCAAAATAACAGCAATGCTTTCAGATGAAAAAACTAATCAGCATTCAACACCACTCTTTGCTACGTCTTGTTAATTCTTCATTAATATACTACCCTCAGCTCAATGCTAGTATGTCTTGCATTGTGCTGAGGTGGGTAGTTCCTGAATAGTGAGGTTTTTATGGGCGTATTGCTTCAAAACAACCATATGCAAATATGTATAAGCCCATATACGGAAAATTGTATGGAAAGTTCCGCCTGTCTGTATAGGGTGAAAGAACCATACGACAGCCAGCCGGAAAAATACCGATAATTCCTTTTTTTACTGAGCTGTTAAGTAATAATGTTGAGAAATATATGGTCTTGTGACAATTTCCAAAGGTTACAAGGATATTAATAAGGTTTTAGATAATATCTAAATTATTATTTGTTTGAAGAGAAAATATTTTCAAATTAATCACAAAATTTGACTATATGATACCAAAATCAGGTTAAAATTGTTTAGGGTTACTAGCCCATTATTAAAAGTTTTTTCAAAGATGTAATGAAAATGGGCTAGTTACCCGCAATGTGAATTTGTTATCATATCGTGATATTTCACCTCGTGTTCAATTTGAAAATATCAAATTTCATATGAAATATCGCTTGAAAAAATTGAAGTTAATGTTTTTTACCATCTCCGTGTGTCATTAGCAGCCGCTATGCCAGGCGGATGAAACCTGTTGCAAACATTATCACGAATTCTTCAGTAGCAGTGCTACATAAACAAATGATCATGGACCTTCAAAGTAAACTGTGAAGGCAACAGTAATAATATTTTCAAAACATACTCTTACTAAATAGAGCAGAGCACAGCTTGTTTCATGTACTTAAATCGAATATTTCAAACATGATACTATAGTACTTGCGTTAGCTTGTCGATTTCCTAGTGACATGAAATTCGATGAAAAATAACGGATTATTCGCATTTTTCCCTTCGGCGGCAGTTCTTGAAGATAATGAAAATGTAGCAAGTTTCATGCGCCTTGGAAGACGCCCCAGAAGACTGAATTTCAGATATGTTGTTCATTATTAATTTCTACAGTTTTTGGAATGTTTACTCTATTTTACTTTCCCACCCCTCCCATAACGAATGTTTGAAGATTTCGGATCATTTTGTTAGATGGAGACCGATGGAGATTCCAAAATATACCGAACAAAAGAAAGAGTTAATAGTTTCTGATAGAATAAAGTATAAACTTTAAAATAAAAAAACACTTGGCTTATGTTTCACAATATAACGAATATTTAGATAATGTATTTAGCATTAACGAAAAGTCGACATGTTTCGAGTTATGAACTCATTATCAAGACTGACTACAGGAGAGTATTACATCGTATTTTATGAAACAGACAAAAGCAAAGGTGATACCTGAAAATCAATTTGTTTATTTACAAGGGGTAATTGACTATTATGGGCGGAACTTATTTCGAGAATTTCAAGAAGGTCAAGGCGCTTCCCTTTGTTACCTGAATGTAACAATTTGGTTTTGCTGAAATCCAGGAAGTGATTGAATTTTATGCAATGCTCAGAGAAGCCAGTGGTATTTTTGTTTTGTAAAATTGACTTTTTATATTCTTCAACACGAATATTTATATTCCTTCCTGTTTATCCAATATAGAAAGCAGGACATTCGTTGCAAAATATTTTATAAACACCTCTGTTTTCTCTGATGTTAGATTTTTCTTTATAATTGACCAAGAATGACTTCAAGTTTCTTTTATTTGTACAAATTGTTTTACCGTTATGTTTCGATAGTCTGTCAAATTTTGCTACTCAAATTAGGCACATAATTTATTGGGTAGTATTTTTGTTCTTCATTAATAGTTTGCGTGGGGTATATTGAATGCAACAAACACTTTATTCGTTTTTTCCCAATGAGCTTGTCGATAAGACTTTCATTGTAACCGTTATTAGTGGCTAATAATTTAATTGTATTAACAGTCTGAAAATTTGTTTCCGATAATGGAATAGTGAACAACCTATGTATGAACGAATGAAAAGCACTGAGTTTTATTTTGATGTGTTGGTTACTGTCGCTGTGAATTGAAGTATCTGTGAAGGTTGGTTTACTATAAATGTTGAAAGTAAGAGAATTCAAATTCCTAGCAATCAGAACGTCTAAGAAATTCAAGAAACCGTTTTCGTTTTCTACTTCTTTTGTAAATTAAATCGAGTTGTAGAAAGTATTTATATATTTGAGGAAATTATCTAACTGCCTATCTGTACCCGTCCAAATACAAAAAATATCATCTACATAACGCCTCCATAATGAAACTTTCGTAATTAAATTATTATGAGCATTGAAAATTTTTTCTTCTAAGTTATTCATGAAAATTTCACACAACAATGGCGATAACGGTGATCCCATGGGCAATCCGTCTTCTTGTTTGTATATTATATTATTAAATTTGAAATAACTCTGTTTCAAACATAAGTTTAAGGCAGATATTGTTTCGTTGACTGCTTGAGTTGTTAAATTTGGGTTCATTTCTAGATATCGCTTAACAATATTTTTAACTTCTTGAGTTGGCATGGAAGGAAACAAGTTGATAACGTCAAATGAAATTAATTTAGCATTTAGAGGAATTTTGATATTCTTCAGATGATTAACGAACTGAATAGAATTTTTAATGCTATACTCCGGATTGAATTGAATTAATGTGGGTAATTTCTTATTCAAATACTGATATAATTTACACGCAGGAGCGTTAATATAAGATACTATTGGACGCATCGGGCAATCAATTTTATGTATTTTTGGTAAAGTATATAAAACAGGGGTGCGTGGGTTCATGGAAGTTAAGTGAAGAAAAAGTGATAATATCTGAAAATAGGATTTTACTATCCTCAATGATATTAACACTTTTATAGGAATATAAATATTCGTGTTGAAGAACATAAAAAGTCAATTTTACAAAACAAAAATACCACTGGCTTCTCTGAGCATTGTATAAAATTCAATCACTTCCTGGATTTCAACGAAACCAAATTGTTACATTCAGGTAACAAAGGGAAGCGCCTTGACCTTCTTGAAATTCTCGAAATAAGTTTCGCCCATAAAAGTCAATTACCTCTTGTAAACGAACAAATTGATTTTCAGGTATCACCTTTGCTTTTGTCTATTTTATAAAATACGATGTAATACTCTCCTGTAGTCAGTCTTGATAATGAGTTCATAACTCGAAACATGTCGACTTTCCGTTACTGCTAAATACAGTATCTAAATATTTGTTATATTGTGAAACATAAGCCAAGTGTTTTTTTATTCTAAAGTTTATACCTTATTCTTTATGATGTTTCACCAAGTGATGTGCGAGAATTCAATCTCAGTTTCTGATAGTTTTACATTCCGAATTTCAATTAAGTTCGAATGAAGTTGTAAGCATAGCTGACTTCTTCATAAATAATAAAAATAAATACAAAAATATGTCAACTTTTTTTTTTATTTTACTCTCTTGTGAAACCTGGTTGTCCCATCAGGCCAATTGTTTTATATGTAGCTGATCGAGCGTATGAATTTAAGCACTCTTCAATCAAAGTTCACCCAAATTTCCAATAAAAATTCTCAATCTCAATCAATGTTTCCTAGCATTCCAGTTTAGGCAACTGGAATGCAATTAGAATTAAATCAAGGGAATTATTTCCTTATTATGGGTTTGTTTCAGTTGAAACAATATATAGTTGGGCGGAAGATTTAATAATTACCATCTGAACTCTATCGAATACTATTCATGTATAATATAGAATAACACTATTCATTCTTTTTTATTCAGTAAAACATTCTTTTATTGTTGTAGATTTGTAGATGATATGAGGCTGTGAAAATCCAAGTGGACTAACACCAAATTTGCATAATGGAGGTAATTTCGCTGTGAAGTTTTGTTCAAAATGGACCGACACATAATTTTTTTTTAATGGTTATTTTGGTTCCAATTCACTTTACCATGTAAAACGTGACTGAATATAAATAAAAATGACAACGTAATGAAGTTATGATTTCAATCTTAGATTTATTTTATAACTGCACATAGAAATAGCGAAAATAACAAAAAACTAATAAACTTATTTATTTCAACCTATAGTATCTACATTAATCTTAATCTTGTTCCTCTAGTAACTCTCCGCCTGTCGCCTGGGCAGATGCTTTCATGTTTCTGTAGAAGTCATGATGTACGGGTGAAATAAATTCAATTAGTTGAAGCAAATCTTTCTTTTTAGCCACATTTATTACATTATATTGGCCTTGATAACGTTGTTCGTAGTTCATAATATCTTGATGGAAACGTTTTTGAAACGTATGTAAATAAGCATGCGGCATATGTACTTTTAATAACATCCAGCTTTTGAAAATTTTCATTATATTTTCAACTAGCTTTGTTACATTCTGAAATTCAGAGAATACTGCTTCAATACTGCTCCAACTTTTTGTTTTGAACCCTATTAAGCAAGTTTGGAAATTTTTCATCGGCAAAAATCCATCTACTTTGTGGACCAATAAAAACTCCAACTCTAGCTTTTGCTTCTGACAATGAAAACAATTTTTATTCAAATATTCAAAAGCAAACTTTATATAGAAAAAAGGTATTTTCTTTTTGTTTTGGTGCATAATTAACCGGAAAATCATAAAATGAACTTTAGGACAAAGAACGAAATTTTTTTTGTCGACTCGTGTTATCAGGGGCTTGAAAACAAAATTGGATTCGCCACTCACACGCTCATTCTTTCTCGTTATCTAGCGGTATTCTTACATGACAAAAAACCATCAATTCTCTGACAGTGTACTACAAAAAAAGTATGCATATTAAAACACTAGTAGACCGCACTACCACGAGAAAAATTCGAGTTCATCAGTCGATGCTCAACCCAATTAGTACTGAACCAAATTGATTTTATGTATAAAAAAAGGAAGTCCATAATATTTATCTCCAAGATGCATCAATGTTAAGGCAGTTACATAAACGAAACTAATTAAAATATTTTTATCATAACTAATGTTCAAAATGACCTCCATTATTTTCAGTACAGCCTCTCAGACGCTTTCGCATTGATGATTTTACTTTAGCTAAAATGCCTAGGCTATTCCGAATACTTTCAGAGGTATTTACTACTCACTGCTCTAATTCTTCGATTTGCCTACTAGGGTTAAGTATACTTCTTTAATCATCCCCAGAGATAATAATCTAAAGGGTTGAGGTCTGGGAAAGGGGCAAGCCAATATACTGTCTCCCCTTGCCCGATACAATGGCCTAGAAAATTGCGAATTAAATGTAGTCTCACATCCCCTGCATATTATGAAAGAGCTTTATCTGATACGGTACATTATCCATTCAATGAATCAGTACATCTTCCAGGAATATTGAGTAGTTCTGCCCATCAAGACGAACTATAAAAAAAAAGGGTTTATTGTAGAACAGGAGTAATCCCAATTATAAGACAGACATAGTATGGTTTAGAGTTATGAATGAGTATAAGTATAACAACAGAACAATAAAACAATAAATAATACACAGTGATCCATACAAATAACAATAAAATAATATATATTGTAGAATTCTAATTGACTTGTCAGTACAGATAGTTTAAACACAATGCATATATATCACCCTCACAGGATGGATGAGGAGAGGTTGCAATTAGATTGTAGTTAGACTTGCATATTGATTAACTTGTTACGAATTATATACTTGAAGCATATAAATGGAACAACAAAAATATCACATTCTGAATAGAAACTATTATAAGTTTTACAAATGTTGTAAACTGGGGATTTTATTAAAACATTGATTCTTGGCAGAGGCAAATAGAAGCACATTTCGTTTCTACTATTTAGTCTCGGAAAGTGAAAATCTAATTGAGATAACAAATCTGGACAGTCTATCAGATTATGAATCAATTCATAAATGAAGATACAAGCATAATATGTTCTTCTGTTTTCCAAGGATAAGAGGGAAAATCTATTTAGCAACACTCTATTATCTATTCCTTGGGATGGGTATACTCCATGCCATGTATTTCATAAAAACTCTTTGACAAGATTCTAGTTGTTGAATATGCACATTGTATATAGGCGACCAGATTAGGGAGCCATATTCCAAACGGGATCGGACAAAAGCATTAAAAAGTGTTATAAAGCATTCTTTATTTTGAAAGTCTTTACACATCCTGAAAATAAGTCCAAGCATTCGTTTTGCAGAAGATGTAATTTGATTAATTTGTGACGTGAAGCTGAGTTTCTGATCGAAAATGATGCCCAAATCTTTAGTTTCTGTACCTTGTTCCAATATGATGTCATTTATTGCATAGTCAAACTGTATATTGTTGTGTTTGAGGGTGTATTTAATAAATTTACATTTTTGAATGTTCAGCGGAAGCTTGTTTAGTATGCACCACTCATGTATAGAATTAATTTCTTTCTGTAGAATAAGACAGTGTTCCGCTGCCTGAATCAGTCTGAAAATCTTCAAATCGTCAGCAAAGAGTAGTATGTTACTAGAAATATTTAAATTGATATCATTTATAAACAGAGAGAACAAAAGAGGAGCCAGATTACTTCCTTGAGGAGCGCCACTAGATGGCGTAAATTCGAGTGATTTGTGTCCTTTGTATTCAACAAATAGCGTACGATTCCGAAGATAAGACCGCTATAAGCGCAACAGTGGACCCCCGAAACCAACATAACTCAGTTTATCTGATAGAACTTGATGGTTCAATTTATCGAAGGCCTTCGAGAAGTCCGTATAAACTGTATCAATTTGCAGCTGATTATCTAAAGCAGTGCTGACAGTTTGTGTGAAGCATATGAGATTCGTTATTGTTAACCGTTTGTTGATAAAACCATGTTGACATAGAGTTATACTATTTCTCACCTTAGGAAAAATGTTGTTATACAGGCACATCTCAAAGACTTTTGCAAAGTTGGACAGAATTGTTATGGGTCGATAGTTTAGAATGTTATTTGTAGCCCCTGATTTCAATATTAAACATATTTTAGATACTTTCCATCTATCGGGAAAACATCCTGTCTGTAAGGCCATGTTGAAAATTAATTGAAGTGGCCTTGCAAGAATGTATGCACAGTCTTTTACTAGAAAGCTTGGAATTTTGTCATCTCCAGCTGTGAATTTTGGTTTCAGTTTTTTAAGTGATTGCAAAACCTCTCCTTCAGAGAATGAATTTATTGTTATTGTGGGACAATTTGTTGGTTTTTTTGAGAGGTTAAAATCATCACCATCAGAAGGAACAGACACAATCTTAAAGTATTCCGCAAATGCATTCACTATTTTAGTAGGGGTTTTCAGTTCTCTATCATTCAAGAATAAAACATTCGGAATACTCGAAGTGCCTTTTTTACTATGCATATAGATCCAAAACGTGGAGTTTGTTCTGTTCTAGTTTCTTGTTTCGAACAATGTTTCTTGTTCGCTTGTCTGCTATACAAGTGCGTTAACACTAGAGCAGTGGGCATAAATCTGATGCAATAAGCTTCCAGGTATAATCTTCTGGATTCACATGTATTTCCACAAGCCCTAACATACATGAAATTTATTTCTGTCATTTCTTCAAATGAATAAATGATAATTTTGAATTGAGTTGAAATAAGTTGAAGAAAATCGATGTAGTTCTGGCACTAAGCGCTTTCATCACGCCTACTCTACTATATATATATATATATATATATATATATATATTTATATTTATATATATATATATATATATATATATATATATATATATATTTATTATATATATATATATATATATATATATATATATATATATAATATATATATATATATATATATATATATATATATATAGTAGAGTAGGCGTAACGGAAGCGCTTAGTGCCAGAACTACATCGATTTTCTTCAGCTTATATATATATATATATATATATATATATATATATATATATATATATAGTTATGTAGTCAAAGTACAGCTTATCCATTTTAATAACGTCAATAGTAACCTTGTACTGATTCATCGCTGCTTGCATATATAAGCCCTCACTAACATAGAACCGTAAGATTAATTAAGTAACTTTCGTCTTGTAAACTTCACATCGAATAAATTGTTTTTTTTAAAAAGTAATTCTTAGTGTTGAAAACCAAAATTGGCGACGAGGATGGGATTGTTGCATTAAACCCTTCCGAATAAAATAAGTTCAACAAACAAGATAAATCTTCCGAATCTTGTAAGAAGATTGATCAATGCGTTAACTTAAAAAGTAAGAAGAAAAGTTTAAGTGAATTTTAATTCTTGAGCACAATCCGAACTACAACACAAGCTCAGAATTTGGTAGTACCAGTCCCGAGTTCTACTGACCAGACAATAATTCAAACAGGGTGCAAAGCAAGGGTAGCGCCGACGTCTCCACCTTGGAAGAAACAATCAATGTAAGTTGCAAGTGTTAATTAACTTCCTGTTTTTCCTACGGTTTCCAGCCCCAAAACCTAGACTCCCTATAGCTTACCTTTATAGCAGGTCATTTTATATTAAGTCATGGGTTAAAAATATAATAAATATTTTCCCAACGAAATTTTTCAATATTGATTCCCTAATAGAATCAATCGAAAATTTGAATTTAGATTCTCAACGACGAACTAAATCAAATAAAATAATTAATATGGCGGAAAACCATAATTTAATGTTAGCTCTTGAATTTGGAGCATTATTACCGAAATTTTCCGGTATACAAGCAGAGTTAAATTCATTTTTAAGTGCTTGCGAAGAATATATCGCACAATTCTCAGCGACGGAAGCAATCGTAAAGACGTATTGCGTTGCAGTTATTAAAAGTAAATTAATAGATAAAGCGAACGCGGAATATCGTTCCTCTAACGTACCAAATACATGGCCCGCATTTAGACATTTTTTATTGCAGAAATTTGGAGATCATGCGAATTTAGATGTATTAAAGAATAAATTACAATTCTTACGCAGAAAACCAAATCAAGATATTTTAGATTTCATTGAAGAAATCAAAACTCATAAAATTAGAATTAATTACAGAATAGATGCGGAACCTACATTAGATGCTGCATTAAAATTATTACACAAACAATTGGTCTCGGACTTAGCCAAAAATGTTTTAATTAGTAATGGTGCAATAGAATTGCAAACCTCTTTACTTACGACACCGAATATCACATTCGACTTAGCTATTACAATGGTCGAAAATTACATTTCCCAAAAATCCCAGTTAGATTTAATGCGAACTTGGAAGCATACGAGTGATAGCCAACAAAAGGTATTTCCTTCTCGACCAATTAATGTACAACCTAAAATAATTACGCAAAGACAATTTCCCACTAACAGACAAGTTTTCGGAAATAATAGGTCAGAAATATCAAAAACAAATGTGTTTAAACCTAATAGTAATTATATACCAAAATATAGAACATCCCCTATGTCTACGACTACTGCTAATCCGATAGCACAACAAAGGCAAGTGCAAAATAATAATCAAATACCCAACAGAGCGCCATATAATAGCAATGCGCAAGGATATAATCATTTCCAAAATACAAAACAAATAACTCCTAATTATATATCGGAAGAGATTACTAATTTCGATATGGAGAATAACGGAGAAAATCAATTCGAAGAAAATACTGATTTCAATCACGAAAATAATTCAGATGTTATTGAAGAAATTGAGGAAGTAGATCATGAAAATTTTCGGATAACTGCCTCAGAAATTCCATCGACTTAAATTCACTGAATAATAAACTCCCAAAATTGCATATAATATTATACCTCATTTGATTTATTCTGAAGACACAGATTTAATTACACCACATGGACATGATGTGAGTCACGAAAAAGTTTCGTTCCCTCTTGATTCTTTTGGATTAAATAAAGAGTACCCCTTTGTACTGTATAAATTTCATACACAATACGAAGGAATAGTTGGTTTTGAATTTCTACAACAAAATAATTTTAAAATTGACTTACAAAATAATTTATCAATTGGAGAAAAATGTAGAATTCCTATTCATTTCCAAAAAGTAATTCCAAGAAGACATTCTTATCCTGTAGATTTGAAACACTTACCAACAAAAATACAAAATCAACTTATTAAAATTTTCAATAATACGGAAAATGCTTTTCAATTACCAGGACAACCACTTAATTTTACATCAAAAATTAAACATAATATTAGAACGAAAGATGAAATTCCCATTCATGCCAAAATTTATAGATATACCGAGAAACATCGCGAAGAAATCCAAAATCAAATAAAGGATTTATTAGATAAAAATATTATTCGACCTAGTATTTCACCCTGGTCATTTCCAGTAGTCATGGTTAAAAAAAAAACAAGACCAATCTGGTAAAGAAAAATGGCGTATGGCCATTGATTACAGACAATTAAATGAGAAAACTATCGATGATAAATACCCGATCCCTCAGATAGATGCCATTTTAGATAAGCTAAAAGGAGCTAAATACTTTTCAGCTTTGGACTTAGCATCAGGTTTTCACCAAATTCAGTTAGATGAACAAAGTATAGAAAAATCTGCTTTTACTGTTGACAATGGGCACTATGAGTTCCTCAGGATGCCATTTGGGTTAAAATGCGCCCCAAATACGTTTCAACGTTTAATGAATAACATATTGCAAAATTTTATAGGAAAAAATTGTTATGTCTACATGGACGATATAATAATATTCTCAAAATCTATAGAATCCCATTTAGTGGATATACATAATATTTTAGAGACACTACAAAAAGAGAATCTGAAAATACAGCTAGATAAATCTAGTTTTTTCAAATCAGAAATAGAATTTCTAGGACATGTTATTACTCCAGAAGGTGTCAAACCTAACCCGAAAAAGATCGAAATAATCGAAAAATGCCCATTACCACAAACTTATAAGGAAATAAAATCTTATTTAGGAATGTTAAGTTATTATCGTAAGTTCATTCCAAATTTTGCTAAAGTCACAAAACCTATGACAAAATATCTTAAGAAAGATGCCAAAATAGATACCACGGATTTAGAGTATAAAGAAGCATTTTTAACTTCGAAAAGTTTATTGATAAATCACCCAATATTAATTTATCCTGATTTCTCCAAAACCTTCAATTTAACTACGGATGCGTCAAATTACGCTATTGGAGCAATTTTATCACAAGGTACTGTGCCTAGCTCAGATTTACCTATAGCTTACGCAAGTAAAACATTAACAGATCCCGAAACAAAATATTCAACAATTGAGAAAGAATTACTAGCCATAGTATGGGCAACAAAACATTTCAGACCATATTTATATGGTACAAAATTCATTATTTTTACGGACCATAAACCTTTGGTTTGGTTGAATTCATTGAAAGAGCCTAATTCTCGACTCATGCGATGGAAATTAAAACTCGAAGAATTTAATTACGAGATCAAATTCAAACCTGGCACGAGAAATAACGCAGATTATTTGTCCCGTTTAAAAATAGATAGAGATAAAGCCTCATCTTCGAAGGACAGCAATAAACAAAAGGAAGCACTTAAGATAAGCGCATTGAATGAGTCAAGCGAATATAATATGTTAGATGATGAAATAGATTCTTTGTTTCCGAATATAGATATGGGCGAGATAGATATGGATATAACTGCTGAAGATTTAGACGAAATCATCAAAGACCTTGAGAACGACGACGAAACAATACATAGTAGCTTCGAAAATCCAATTATAGAATTGCCATATACGGAGCGACCTTTAAATCATTATAGAAATCAGATAATATTTGTAAAAACCTCAAATGTTTATGTCGTACAAAAATCGAAATTATTCAAGAATCGTAATAGACTTATGGTCTCAATAAATGAGGAAAATGATTTTACAAAATTTATTAAAGAATATTTAATACACGGAAAATCATATTGTTTATTTTTTAAGCATGACGAACTAAAAATTCCTTTCATACGAATTCTACAAAATAATTTCAAGGCTAAATCATTCGAATTAAAAATCTCAAATGTTTTTCTAGAAGATATAGAACAAGAAAGCGATCAACTAGAAAAAATAGAACTTTATCACATATCAAAATCTGGACATCGCGGAATTAAAGAAAACACTCAAGCTTTGAAAAGAAAATTTTATTGGCCGCAATTGGACACAGCTGTTCAAAAATATATGAATGCCTGCGAAATATGTCTGAAAAATAAATACGAGCGCACACCTACTAAATTGATATTCAAGAGCACACCAGTGGGCTCAAAACCCTTTTCTCATTTATACGTAGATACTTTCAAAGTTGATAATACTACTTGTTTAACAATTATTGATTCATTTTCAAAATTTACACAATGTTACCCTTTGCTGCATAAAACAGCTAACGAAGTAATGGATAAATTAATTCTTTTCATGAGTAATAATGGAGAACCTGAACGTATTACCTGCGACAACGGTATTGAATTCAAAAATAAAACAATACAAGATTTTTGTGATACTCACAAAATAATATTACATTATATAACTAACTTAAATCCCAATTCAAATTCTCCAGTCGAGAGATTTCATTCTACGTTAATCGAACAGTTGAGATGTCTCTCTACAGAAAAAATTCCATTAACGTCACGAATCAATAGAGCTATTATGACGTATAATAATTCTATACATTCAAATTTAGAATATACTCCAATGCAAATTATTAAAGGCGATCTAAATTATTCTATCCCTTTAGAAAAAACAACGCAAGAAATAGTATCAGACTATGTACAGACATATCGTGAAAACATGGAAGAAATATTTAAAGTAGTAAATAATGCCAAAGACAAAAATGAAGCAAATATTGAGAAGTTAAATAAGAATAGACAGGATCAAAAAGATTTACAGGAAAATGAAGATGCTTATTTAAAACAACCATTTCAATCTAAATTGAAAGAACCTTATAAGAAAATACCTATAAATATCATTAGTGATATTATAATCAAAAATCCTCAAAATAAGCATGTGTATCATAAAAATAGAATAAAACAAAGAAAACACTAATTAGTTTTCATAATTTGCAGATGACCCCTGTATCGTTCATCCTTTTATTTATATTGGTTAAAGTTCATACATTCTCTGTTCAAGAGATTTCGCATAATTTAATACCTATACATTTAGGCAAAATTTATGTAGCCGATCATGCTAAATATTTACTGTTTCATTATGATATATCGGGAATACCCGAATTAATTAGAATCCAAAAAGAAATAATTAAAGATTGCATAAACACGACGTATACTGTTCCTGTGTACCAATATCTGGTTATGGCTAATACTTCGGTCAATAGAAATGAGCAAACTTTTAATAATATAATCACACAGAAAATACGTTCGCGAAAAGGATTATTGAATATTGGAGGATCCACTTTTAAATTTTTATTTGGTACTTCAGACGCGGACGATGAATTAATATATCAAAAATATTTTGAAGCAATTAAAAAGAATGAGAACATTTTGAAAGCTAATCAGCAGAAAATACTGCGAATAGTACCCGATACTCAAAAGAAATATGTGAATACTATTAATTTTTTAATTAAGAAAACTGAACAGTTAAAGGTAGCTAACGATTTAAGTTTGAAACTTGATCTAATAATTCTCCATTCACACGAGATAGCAATAATATTATCAGAAATTGAAAATGCCATCAGTTTTGCACGTTTGCACCTTTTACATGAAAATATTCTACCTCTGTCGAAATTTAATGAAGTAATAAAGAAAGAAAAAATGTTACCATTCTCTCATTTAACAGACTATTATGCTGTATGCGTAACAAAAGTTTTTATTAAGGGTTTCAATATTTTATTTAGCATAACCATACCAATTTTTAAGAATGATAAATATGACCTGTTTAGATTGTATAACATACCTTTCCGAAATACCAGAATTCCTAACCTTAATTCCTATGGGTTAACACGCAACGAAGAGATTGTATGGAATACCGAGGTCATTCAACAAGTCGAAGACTTCTACATCTTTAAACAGGAATACCTGAAGAAACCCCCTGAATGTGTCCGAATGGTTCTAACAATCCTGCAAGAACATTGTAATCGCAGTTCGGTTGAGCCTCAAGAAGATTTATTCGAAATGGAAAATGGAATTATCATTTCCATTAACAATGAAATGATACAAGAAGAATGCGAAAGTGGGTCATTCTCTCATAAAATCCCTAAATTATCTCAGATTACATCAGAATGTATAATTACTGATGGATTTAAGAGAATACACCCCCGAGAAGTTTTCAACACCTATGCTCAGGTCTATCTTGCGCCACTGGAAGCGAATTGGACCTATACAACAAATTGGAAGAATATCCAAGAAGAAGACATCCCCAAACTGGACGACCTATACCAATGGGCTCCACATCCTACAACTATAAGTTTCATAACAATTGTATTTGTAATCTTTATTATTATTGTAGTGATTATAATTTTTTATAGAATTTTCTTGAAGATTCGTCACCTTAAAATTAAGGATAACGAACTTTCTTTAAATGGGGAGGAGTTATGTAGTCAAAGTACAGCTTATCCATTTTAATGACGTCAATAGTAACCTTGTACTGATTCATCGCTGCTTGCCTATATAAGCCCTCACTAACATAGAACCGTAAGATTAATTAAGTAACTTTCGTCTTGTAAACTTCACATCGAATAAATTGTTTTTTTCAAAAAGTAATTCTTAGTGTTGAAAACCAAAATTATATATATATATATATATATATATATATATATATATATATATATATATATATATATATATATATATATACCATAATATTTTATTTTCAAATTATCGCATATAGAAGCAATTTTTTGATGTAAAACAGGTTTTTATTTTTGCCAGAGTCTATACAGACTACAGTATATATTTTAATAAATATAAAGTAAACTGCCGCTTTGTCGTAAAATGAACTTTATTGTTGAAATGTCTTTTCTAATTTCAGTGAATTGGGTCTCTTTTTTTCACTTAAATTTTCGAGTAATCAAAATCGATGATATGTGATTGTATAGTTTTAAAGAAATAGAATTATCTACTTATCTCACCTTTGATTTCAATTCAATAAAAAATCCTAATAAAATACAGGATTTTGAAATATATATGTATATTCAATAGTTTTCGCATACGTATCTTGAACTGAATTTTTTTCTCCAGAAATTGTACATTGGACAAAACACATAAGAAAATCAATTTACCCAAATATTACGAAATATTATGATATTTATTCTAATTTCGTAAGGCTCAACATTTTCTTTGAAAAAATATTCACTGTTATTGCCGAAATAACTTCACTGGCAAAAAATAAAAAACTTTTTTCCGCACTATGAAATGACCCCTCATGACCAGAATACGCAAACCTAACATATGTGATATGAATGTATAAGGTGGTGTCGAAGTCTACAAAATAAACTGTATCCTCAAAATTTCAACACCCTGTATATATGTATCTACATAAGTGTTTCCCGCCACATATTTTAACCACCTGAAGTAACTGACCATATGCAGTCTTATGGAGATGATAGAATTTTGAATTTTCGATAATAGATAGATATATCGTATAAATATAAAGATTGAATATACCTACTGGTAAATAAGCGTTTTGACCAATTGACTATGATTGAAGAATAGAAATCCTCTGCATTTTGTACATGATTGTATTTCAAATAATATTAATCAGATTTATTCAGATTACTTGAAGGTTTCTATTGTGAAATCTTGAAGCAGATTCAATGCTTCAATGAATAAACTGAGATATCAATTTTCAAAGTGACACCATAAATCCGACAACCCCGCAGGGTGCCTCTTTTACCAGTATTAATAATAAATTATATATTAACAATAAATTATATATGAAATGCATTATTTGGGTGCCACAAATACAATACATCAAATATACGATATACGCTGCATAGACATTGATTATAGAGGGTGCGAGTTAATACAAAACATATATATATATAAATATATATATATATATATATATATATATATATATATATATATATATATATATATATATATATATATATATATATATATATATATATATATATATATATATATATATATATATATATATATATATATATATATATATATATATATATATATATGTATTTGAATATTTTGAGGTTGCAGTCAGAATAATTGTTGGGCTAGGTTAAAGAATACTCTTTGTCATATGGTCGAGCTTTCGGAAATGTTTATTTCCTTTATCAAGACATTAACGTTGAGGTTATATAAATTTTGAGAAAACACGTATAAAACGAAGAACAGAACAAGTTGATGGGTACAACTTCGTCACATAAGTAAAAATCCATTACAAGAATAAAAATCTAATTTTCAATAATCCGTACTTTCCCATCTTGCTATCTACAGGAAACCCAGCAAGATGGGAAAGTACGGATTATTGAAAATTAGATTTTTATTCTTGTAATGGATTTTTACTTATGTGACGAAGTTGTACCCATCAACTTGTTCTGTTTTTCGTTTTATACGTGTTTTCTCAAAATTCATATAACCTCAACGTTAATGTCTTGATAAAGGAAATAAACATTTCCGAAAGCTCGACCATATGACAAAGAGTATTCTTTAACCTAGCCCAACAATTATTCTGACTGCAACCTCAAAATATTCAAATACATTTTTCCTCAACTAGCCAGTCAAGACTACCCATCTATATATATATATATATATATATATATATATATATATATATATATATATATATATATATATATATATATATATATATATATATATATATATATATATATATATATATATATATATATATATATATATATATATATATATATATATATATATAAATATATATATATATATATATATATATATATATATAATTATTTTTATATATATATATATTATTATTTATATATATATATATATATATATATATATATACATTTATAAACATATATATATATATATATATATATATATATATATATATATATATATATATATTATATATATATATATATATATATAATATATATATATATATATATATATATATATATATATATATATATATATATATATATATATATATATATATATATATATACATCTGGCATTCCTTGTTGCGTCCTTTCATAAAACAACCTTATTGCGTCCCCCAGAAATACGCTACTTAGGAGGAATCTCATTAAAGTATATTAATCTACGCAAAAAATTGAGTAGATCCCTCGCTTCAGATCTCCAATATCTTCAAGAATAAGAAAAGAATATACATATACCATATGACGTCCTTTCATGTTGCTATCATTATTGCGTCCATTGAATATACTGCTTTCACATTCAGAACAATATTGCGTCCAAGTTTTATTCGTTCTTTCATACTCAGCATGTTATGGCGTCCAGCGCTGTTGCCGAGTTCATCAATTTTCCTGAATATCCTTATATGAGAATATTCGACCATAATGACATTATCTCAAGGTCAGCATGCTTATCAAGGGGCAAAGCTTCGTTAATAACTCGTTAGGAACTATTTGCAACCTAAAAATTTTCGTTTGTAACCTCACCTTCAATGAAAAAATGACACCCCTAACATGCGAAGTTAGCACCCACATTTTGGATAATATGATAATTTTTTTCTCATTCGTTAGTTACTCGAGAGTAACTCTTTGTAACATCAAAATTTTCGTTTGTATCTCAAGGATACTGAGAGAGAAACACCGCATTCTGCTGGGTACTAACTTCACGGGCATCCACATTATCGAAAATTTAGAAATGTTTTCTTTCATTCGTTAGTAACTCGTTAATAGCAATTTGTAACATAAAAATTTTCGTTTGTACCTCAAGGACACTGACAGAAAAACACCATACATCGGTGGGGGGAGCATCCAATTGAGAATACTAAAGAAATTTTGCGAATTGTTGCAATTTTTGCTTTGTCGATTGGGTTAAAAACAGGAATTGAGTGTTACAAATAGTTTTTAACGAAGAACTACCGAGAGCAAAAAATTTTAGAATATTTGAAAATGTGTGTCGTAACTTCACATATTAGGGATGCCATATGGTAACAATCTAAAATTTTCATGTTACTAACGAATGCAAAACAGATTTTAATTTTCGAAAATATGGGTGCTGACTTCGTATGTTAGAAGTGTCACTTTTTTCATTGAAGAATAGATTACTAACGGAAATTTTCATGTAACAAATAGTTACTAACGAGTTATTATCGAATGAAACAAGAAATTTTTACATTTCCGAAAATGTGGATGTCCGTGAAGTTAGCACCCAGCGGAATGCAGTATTTTTTTCTCAGTATCCCTGAGGTACAAACAGAAATATTGATGTGGATGCCCGTGAACTTAGTACCCAGCATAATGCAGTGTTTTTCTCTCAGTATCCTTGAGGTGAAAACGAAAATTTTGATGTTATAAATATTTACTTACGAGTTACTAGCGAATGAAAAAAATTTATCATATTATCGAAAATGTGGGTGCTAACTTCGCATTTTTTCATTGAAGGTGAGGTAAAAAATTTTTAGGTTACAAATAGTGACTTACGAGTTACTAACGAATGAAAGAAAAAATTTTCACGTTTTCGAAAATGTGGGTGCTAACTTTGCATGTTAGAGGTGTCATTTTTTCATTGAAGGTGAGGTTACAAAGGAGAATCTTTGTGTTACAAATAGTTACTAATGAGTTACATTACGATTAAAACAAAAAATGTATACATTTTCGGAAATGCTCGTGAAGTAAGCAATCAGCGGAATGCAGTATTTTTCTCTTAGTATCCTTGAGGTACAAACAAAAATTTTAAGGTTACAAATAGTTACTTACGAGTTACTAACGAATGAAAGAAAACATTTTTCACATTTTCGAATATCTGGGTGCTAACTTCGCATGTAAGGGGTGGCATTTTTTCATAGAAGGTGAGCTTACAAACGAAAATTTTCAGTTGCAAATAGTTACTTACGAGTTACTAACGAATGAAAGAAAACATTTTTCACATTTTCGAATATGTGGGTGCTAACGTCGCATGTTAGGGGTTGTATTTTTTCATAGAAGGTGAGGTAACAAACGAAAATGTTTAGTTGCAAATAGTTACTTACGAGTTACTAACGAATGAAAAAAAATTTTTTTACATTTACGAGAATGTGGGTGCTAACTTCGCATTTCAGGGGTGTTATTTCCCATCAAAAAGTGGATGCCCAGCGAAATGTGGTATTTTTCTATCAGTATTTTTGAGTTACAAACAGAAATTTTGATGTAACAAATAGTTACTAACCATTGCAAAAAAATTTTATCATTTTCGCAAATGCAGCTGCTAACTTCGCATGTAAGGGGTGTCATTTTTTCATTAAAGGTTACAAACAAAAGTTTCTATGTTACAAATAGTTACTAACGAGTAACTAACGAATGAAATGAAAATTTTCTACATTTTCGAAAATGTTGGTGCCAACTTCGCATTCTACTTGTGTTATTTCGCCATTAAAGGTTAGGTTACAAACGAAAATCTTTATGTTACAAATAGTTACTAACGTTGGAGTTTCCGATCGTATTTTGTTTTTCGCGAAAAATTGAAAAGTGGATGCCCGTGAAGTTAGCGCTTAGCGGAATGCGGTGTTTTTCTATCTGTATCCTTGAGGTACAAACGAGAATTTTTAGGTTACAAACAGTTACTAAGGAGTTACTAACGAATGCAAAAAAAATTTCTTTATTTTCTAAAATGTGGGTTCTTTCTTCACGAATACTGTGAATCATCATTCTACTCCTACTTTTAATGACAAGTTTTCAACATTTTTCACAAATTCCAAAAAAAAATTGAGTATTATTCAATGATGATAACTTTTCGTTATCATCATTGAATGCAAAGCTTATATCACACATTCAATATTTCAAAACTTTCAGATATATGAATAATTTGAAGGCCATTCGTAGGCGCATGGTGAAAAGTTTTCACGAAAATTTTTATGTTACAAATAGTAACTAACGAATCAAAGAAAAATTTTCATGTTTTTGAAAATATGGGTGCTAACTTCGCATTGTGGAGGTGGCATTTCCCCATTGAAATACAATTGTAATTTGTTTTTCGCGAAAAATCGAAAGGTGGATGCACTTGGATGCCTATCGATATATGGTGTTTTTCTTTCAGTGTTCTTGAGGTACAAACAAAATTTTTTATGTTATAAATAGTTACTAACGAGTTACTTACGAACGAAAGAAAAAATTTCTTTATTTTCGAAAATGTGTATGCCCGTGAAGTTAGCACCCAGCAGAATGCGGTATTTTTCTCTCTGTATCCTTGAGGTACAAACGAAAATTTTTAGGTTACAAATAGTTTCTAACGCGTTACTAACGAATGCAAAAAAAAAATTTCTTCATTTTCGAAAATGTGGGTGCTAACTTCACGGACACGAAAGTGTCACTCGTTTACGTTGCCTTCAACTATTGGGCCATTTTTTTCAACATATCTCGTTTTGTATACGGTGTAGATCAAAAATATTTTCTTTAGATTGAAGCTTGATAATTTCTCTAAAATGTCTGTTTGCTTTTTTTTGTGCTTTTTCGTATATTGTGAGCATAACGATGTGTTCCATAAAAATCTGGACGAACAATTTTATTTCAGTGATATCTCCGTCAATTTTGGAGATAAATTCATGGAATTTTCAGGATACATGGACAATATTATTTTGCAGGGCAAATAGTTTTTCTTTTTCTTATTTGTCGCCCCTTGACTTGAGAAAGAAATCATTTAGTAGAGAGCACCTACTTGATGATTATTTGATAATTCATTTGAAGAATCACGGGGCAACAAATAGGAAAAAGATAAACTATTTGCCCTGCAAAATGATACTGTTCATGTATCTTGAAAATTTCATACATTGATCTCAGAAATTGACGGATATATAACTGAAATAATATCGTTCGTCCAGATTTTTATGGAACATCTATATGCACACAATATAGGAAAAGAAACGGAAAATAGGAAAACACACATTTTAGAGAAATTATCAAGCTTCAATCCAAAGAAAACATTTTCGATCTACGCCGTATACAAACTGAGATATGATGAAAGAAATAGCTCAATGGTTGAAGGCAACGTAAACAAGAGATACTTACTTCCCCTTAAAACAAAAATTAGACCGTTCGAAAAAAAACATAATTCAAAAATTTCGAATCAGATGAAACATATAATTCATGAACTCTAACTAAAATCCCAGAACGAAGTGCAAGGCGAAATATTTCCTACAATCCAACCAAGTCGGATGCCAACGAAGCGTCAAGAAATAAATAACAGATTGTTAAAGCCGAAGTGAACTTGAATCGAGGAGAGTTAAAATATTCTAGATGTGACGACCAACCTGCATCTATTCTTGTGCACTGATGCCAAATCGGGGACGCAATATTATATTTCAAATGAAACATGTATATTTGGATGTATATCAGATTTCACCCTTTACAGCGCCCCCGAAGCAGAATTTGCGTGAACTAAATATATACTATTGCTTTCATGGAGCGCACGTTACTACGTCCTCGAACACGAATTTGGAAATGCCGTAACTCAGTCATCCAATTATCAATGAATTTTATAGCTTTCTCAAGGGTAGCACTGATGGCCCTCTACATTTAGCGGCAACTCCTATAATCGGAACCCTTGAAACTTCAGAGATATTGTCGAAAAACCATGCTGCGTCCGGTATACGGACGCACTATCATGCAGGACGCAACTGTGTATGTGGCAATGTCAATGTATGGACGCAATATGGTACGCTGGATATATATATATATATATATATATATATATATATATATATATATATATATATATATATATATATATATATATATATATATATATATATATATATATATATATATATATATATATATATATATATATATATTTTGATATGGTTTCTTTATTTGCAATATTAATATAGAAGTATATGGTATAATATGAAATATGGATAAACTCAAGCAATATACATGTATATCTAATCAATGATATAAGATTTGAACATACAAAAAAAAATAAGTATGAAAGTTGTTAATTGATATAATGATGTTATTGAAATTTCAAGTAATGTAAATTTTAATATCTAAAACTAGTTTACATAGAAGATTAATGTAAAAGCATCAATTAAAAATATTCAAAGTTAACTTTTAAAATCAATAATTATATTAGAAATTTTTATAGAATGTCGTTCGAATAAGATATCAAGTATTTCAAAAGAAATTTATTAAATACCAAATATGTATGAAGATATAAGTAATAAAACTTTTATAAGAATAATTATTATAGATTATTTCAAGATAACAGATTTAATTTATGTAGAATACATATAATTCTGGAAATCATATATATCGTAAAAACGTCTAAATTTTTATATCAGATAGTAATTTAATTTCAAGACATTGAAGATAGATAATCATATATAAAGGTATTAGAAGTACTGAATTTATTGTTTCAAATTGAATAATATAATAAAGGAGAATTTCAAGTTAGAATATAAAATCATATAGATAGAAATGTAACATTTTGCAAGAATAAATAATAACTTAATTAATGGATAGATTATTGAGATTTTTAGTACCGAAAGATCAGAATATTATGTAGTTGAGATTAACTAAATTATTCAAGTTCAGATATATGATTTCATTCCTAATTTATTAAAAAAACTAAACAAATTAATTTCATTGAAGTTTCAAAATCAATCAAGTTGAAGTACTTAATTTGAAAAATTTTAAAATAATAGAAAAAAACTGTTATTGAAAAAATCAATTTCCAAAAGTATTGTATATTTAATTTAATTGAATGATATAGAAATATTTTAATTACCTGTTATTATAATATTTGCAATATTATTAATTTCATTAAAAAGGGATTCGGAATGTTCTAGAATAATGCTACTCAGGTGATATGATTTTTGAGAATAACAAAGGTTATATAGAGCACACTTCCTGAATCAGTTCCTAATTTGTCTTCAACGAAGAATCGTTGTTGGTTGATATCTCATTCAATTGTTTCAGTTCCTCCATGTTGTATAAAAGAGAATATACAATGTAATAAAAGCTGAAAGTTATAAAATTGGAAGAAATCATTGATATAAGTGATATATGGAAGCAAATAATACCTGTTTTTGAAGTGGATGTTAATTTTAAATAAAAAAGATGTGTGAAATTTCATTGTGAATTGAAGTCACAATAGAAAATTAAGTGAGGTTAATAAGGAATACCAGAGAGTCGCAGAACGAGAATAGAAGGCAGAAGAAGAAGAAGAAGAATTTATTGGACCCATAGAGAGGAGAGAACAGCCAAGAGATAAATCAGCAATCGTGAGTTTTTGAAAGTTTATATTGGCCAATTTGAAAATTTAAATATTTGCAAATATAGAAAATAAAAGGGGATAAATAAAAAAATATTAAAAGGTGCCATAATCTTAAAATTTGTTCAAATTGTTCAAATTGTTTAATTAAGTTAGAAATAAGAGTTATCTGGGTTTGTTTTTTATGAGGAGAATTCAGAGAGTGTTGATAATAAATTGTTATAAAATTTAATAATTTGAGTTTATTGAAGTTATTAATTCATAAAGTGAACATTTATTAACAATATTCAATTACAAAATTTAATATAGAGAGCCTTTCCTGAGATAAGTCTTAAAAAGTCAAATCAAATCAAATCAAATCAAAATATATTAATATATAATCATATTCATTAATAAATAGGCAAAATAGAGCAAATCATATTAAAATATATGAATATATTTGTATATATATATATATATATATATATATATATATATATATATATATATATATATATATATATATATATATATATATATATATATATATATATATATATATATATATATATATATATATATATATATATATATATATATATATATATATATATATATATATATATATATATATATATATATATATATATATATATATATATATATATAAAATATATGAATAATTGGGAATTAACAGAGTAAAAGGCCTATCTTAGTCCTATGTAATATTTATCGACATATGTTTAGCATTCGCAGCTTCACAGCTACTTCTTCAGAACATCTAGAAAAACACACATATATATTTTTACACGCCTCTGAAAGATCGTCTAAAATCAAAAAGAAGAGACAAGCTCGTAAGAAACAGTTTCCATTAAAGTTACCTATAATGACTTACATCAGTGTTAGGTTAGCGGACAACAGGTCATAATCCTAAAAATACTGTTGGCAATACAATCATCCATAAATTAAACCTGAAAGCTTGGTAACCTGTCCTCTCACAATTAACGGTTATTAAGATATTACAAAATTATTTTCAGAAAAATACTAAAATTGAGACCGAAAACACGTCATACGTCAACAATTAAATCTTTGACAGTCAACCTAAAAAAACAAAATGACACATCTTTGACATTAGTTCAATCTATAATTACCAATCTCCGAGACATTCTTTGTTTTGATGTTATAATGTCCATCAACATTGACGCAAGACAACCAGTCAACAAACCTCCAGCTAACAACAATCAAAAGTTAACGTATCATTAAAAAATCAATATACCTCAAACAGAGAGGAATACAACTATTTCAAATCTCTATCACATGCTTGGCTAGTGCACAACGTTGCTTTTCTCTGTTACAATCACTTTTATGTGATATTACTCTGTCATTAAGGCTTCTTGAAGTTGTCCAATGTATTCTAATTGGCAGTTGTGACATTTGATTTTATACACTATCTCCTTCTGTCGTAATTTCCCAATGGGATCCTTCAGTTTTGAAAAAACTTTGTGAACAGATTCAACAGACTTATATGCTATTCTGATGTGATCAATCTGCTTCAAGACTCTTATCAATGGATCTGTTCCAAATCTGTTCCAAAAATCTGCTTATAGACCTCACCATTATATAAAAAGTGAGTATAATCAAACAGAAATTTCAATAACACCATGAAATTGTCCTTGCTCAACGTTTGACCGGTGTCCACACTGTGCCAGTGTCTGTCCACAGATTCACAGGCCATAGTCCTTGATATGTTGGTAAAAAGTGAAACCACATCTAAACTCAACAAAACCTCTTCTTCGCCCAGTTGTGAATCATTAGCAAACTCAGCGAAATGGAACGAATCCTTCACATAATATTTGTTGTCCCTGTTATATGCTGCAGTTAGGATTCCTGTTAATAATTCCGCTATCTTGCTTGTTGGGGCATCAATTCAAACTATAATCGGTCTCAACGCTAGTTCCTGCTTGTGCATCTTCGGCAAACCATAGAACATAGGACTTAAAGAGTTATATTTCATTAGTTTCTTCTTCATAGAGCCTTGATCAAACCATTGGCCATCTGTTCTACTGTGGACGTTGGGTCCTTTCTTAATTTTGTATAATACTTCTGATCTGCAAGTATGTTGCTGTATTGGTCCTTGGTCATTACAACTGACACATTTCCTTTGTCGGCCCTTATGAGTATTGACTCCGGATTTTGCCTTAAGAAAGATTTTGTTTTTTCCAAGATGCCCAGTCTTGGTGGTCCATATTGTTTTTGTTTCATGATGTAAGAGGTGACAATGTTGGAACACTGTGCTCGTATAAGGTTCCTCCGATGGGGTGTAGACAAGTTAACTATGACTTCAAGATCAGAAATCAGTCTTGGTAAAGAAAGATCTGTGACATTAGTTTATAAATTAAACTTATGACCCAATGCCACAAAATCTCTAATGTCATCTGGGATGTTTAAATCAGTTAAGTTCTTAACCCAATTATCTTCAACCCTTATTCTACTTAATGTATTACTTTTTAGAACTTCCAGTTATATATATATATATATATAAATATATATATATATATATATGTATATATATATATATATATATATATATATATATATATATATATATATATATATATATATATATATATATATATATATATATATATATATATATATATATATATATATATATATATATATATATATATATATATATATTATATATATATATATATATATATATATATATATATATATATATATAATATATATATATATATATTATATATATATATATATATATATATATATATATATATATATATATATATATATATATATATATATATATATATATATATATATATATATATATATATATATTAATATATATATATATATATATATATATATATATATATATATATATATATATATATATATATATATATATATATATATATATATATATATATATATATATATATATATATATATATATATATATATATATATATATATATATATATATATATATATATATATATATATATATATATATATATATATATATATATATATATATATATATATATATATATATATATATATATAAGAATACTTTGTTCGGCAGATGATCGAGAAAACACGTGGTTTAGTTGCTCTGTGAACTTGCCTGTTTCGTGTCGAAAAAATACTAAATTTAACTTGAAAACAAGCAGATCAATCCATTCTCATCAAGTACGGCCAGTTATTCTTCATTGCGTGATACAACCTATTTTGGATTTTCCTGTGGAGAGCTGAGGAATTTTGTGTCTTAAATATTATCAAAGGTTCAAAAAACGTTGGGAAACATCTGGTGATAAATCTGTTGATACCGTTGTCTGAGGCAGAGGCGAAGAACTACGGCATTTTTATTGTCTGTTGCCAGTTTTATTGTGTGAGGCGAAGAACTGTGGTATTTCATAGTCCATCCTGAGTAAGCATGACCAAAAAGAAGTCTAAAGTTATTGTTTGTGGAAAGTGTAAGGCTAACGTGACCAAATTACAGTATAGTCTCAAGTGTGCTGGAGATTGTGCAGATTGGTATAATAAAAAGTGTACTGGGCTAACAAATGAAGAATAATTTGGCATACGAAAGTGGAAAAAAGGATGAGAAATGGATATGTAGCAGTGATATCCAGGAATAAATGGATACTGGTGATAAAGATCACGATGAATAACCTGAAAAAAATCCTACCAACTTGGATTTGTTGAAAATAATCAACCGTAGATTTACTGAGATGGAGGCGGCAGTATCATGTAAAGGGGATATGGTGGAGCAGCTGAATATTGTTTTAAAATCTATTAACGAATATAATAAAAAAGAGAAAAGAGACCATGCATTATTGGAAAATCGTGTGACAGAATTGCAAAAGGAAGCCATTATAATGAAGAAGAAATTACTCAAGGAAGAACAGGAGGTACGCAGGAAGAATGTTGTAATTAATGGTACACTCTTGCATCTGGATGCGAAATTTACTGCTCGTGTATATTAGGTGAATACAGAGAGAAATAGCTATTTAAAATTCGAAATTTTTTTGGTGAAGTAGATATAACATAGTTTTGTGTTGCTGGTAACTACTATTGAGTTCTGATCGAGTATAATAAATAATACCGAAATTGTGCAATTTGTGTCGTGACGTCGCGTACCTGTCAAGGATTAATTCAATAACGTGCGATAGGTGCAAAAAAGTTATTACTACTAATGTGCTCACTTTGATAAGAATAAATGCGACATTCTTAAAATAACACCCGGTGTACTGTGGGAGTGTTCTTCATGTATGAGTGGATCTAAATATGGTCCCCAAACCTGATTATGAGTTACTTGTTGCAATTATCAGCAATTTAAAAGCCGTCATCGTGGATTCTCGCAAGGAAATTGACCTCTTGAAAAATCGGTCATATGATGATATAGAAGTTATTATTGATGAAGTGAATGATCGCTGGAAAAAAAGAATAATATCATGATTTACCATTTCAACGAAAATAATAACGAAGAAGGAGATTTCGATCAGGTGAAGGAAATCATTGAAAAAATCGCTCGCTCTCTACTAACAATATAAAAACCCATCAAATCGGACGCACCATGCGTGGTTCGGTAAGGCCCTTACGCATTGTTTTAAATTCCTCACAGGATGTACTTAACGTATTAAAAAAATTTAAAAAAATTGTAGGAACTGAAATGGATATTTCAATTGCTGCGGATCAGACTAAGATGCAACGTGCTTACTGCACGTTGCAATGTTATATAAAAACCCATCAAATCGGACGCAGCATACGTGGTTCGTTAAGGCCCTTACAGATTGTTTTAAATTCCTTACAGGATATACTTAACGTATTAAAAAATAAAAAATAAAAATTGAAGGAACTGAAACTGTATATTTCAACTGCTGCCGTTCAGACTGAGATGCAACGTGCTTATTACAAACAGTTAAAGACTGAAATGGATGAAAGAAGAAGTAATGGAGAGATGAACTCATTTATTGCTTATATAAACCAAAAACGTATTATGTCTCAGTCAAAAAACTAAACTTTAAAGTTGGACATGTAAATATTAGATCTATAGTGAAAGTTTTCAACTCATTTAGGGATATCGTGGAGTATCACAATCTTGATGTCATGAGTGTGACCGAAACTTGGTTAACTGGAAGTTATTCTAGTAAAGATTTTTGTCTGTCTAACTTTAATTTTTTCCGGTTAGACGTAGTGGCATCGGTGGTTGTGTTGGATTGTACTTGAGGAAAAATTATTGAATATAGCGTATTGGAAATGGTTAATGGAAGTGATTCGGAGATCGTGCTCGTTAATACTTATATTAAATATATGAAATTGGGTATAGCTGTTGTTTATAGGCCGCCTTTCCAGCATCGATGGATTCATTGAACAACTGCATGGTGCTCTTGAAATGTTATATATGAGTTCTGATAGAATTTATTATTTTCCTTGGCGATTTTAATATAGATTTCTTGAAGGGTTATTCTGAGAATGTAATAAATCTGAAAGAAGTATTTTGTAGTTTCTCTCTTGTTCAGCTGGTAATAGAGCAAACTAGAATTAGCGGAACAAGTGCCACTTTGATTGATTTGATTGCTCTCAGTGACAGTTTCAATAGTCAAAAATGTTATGCGGTAGACATGAATAATTTAACTGATCGCATAATGGTATTATGCAGCCTTATCCTAGAGTGTGACAATAAAGGATTTTAAACAATTAATACCAGAAAATTCAACTCTATATCTAGTGAAAGATTTAATTTTGATGCGTCGGGAATGCCCTGGAAGTGTATTTATCACACTGATGATGTTGAAGAAAAAGTTGATATATTGAATGAATTTATGAAAAAAATTTTTGATCTGCATGCTCCTATTGTACAGAGTGGTCCAAATTGGACACTTTTGATAGGAATCACCTATTTCTAAAGGAGTTAAAGAAAAACTAGCCTACATGCTACGAGGTCGATTTTCGTGAGAAAATGAATGCCGAAAACCGCACATTGATATCTTGACTTGTTCGAAAGATACAAGGTGTTTTTCAATTTTTTGCATTTCTGACCCAACCCCGTAACTTATTTATTTTTGAATATTTCTTGTTTCTGTGAAAACATTTTGCACTTTTTTGAAAGGAATCCAATGATGTTACTAGTTTTTTATTCAAAAATATGTTTTTGAAGTTATTTCATAAACTTGTATTTTTTCTTATGGACCACCCTATATTTTTTTAAATATTCGTGTTTAAAATGAAATTCTATTTTCAAATATATATAATAGTTGCTACTTCTCTTTGAAAACACGCATTTTGTGGCTGTTTTCGAATTATTTCAGATGAATTTTCAAAATCTGGGTTGCCATGCCTGAATATGAAACAAATTACCTTAGCAACTACAGTCTATGCGTACTGTCAAACAATTATTATTAAATGCAGTTTACTTCACAAGTTTAGTGTGCTTCTTTGAACTGAGTTTTGAACTTACTAGAATACTTATCTGCCTGTTAATTCAAAATGTATGAAAATTACGAAAAATATGATATGCTAAAGTGTTATTGGGAATCACATGAAGATGCTCAGGCTGCCAGCAATCTTTACTTTGACCGACATCCTGAAAGGAGACAACCGTTTCGGGATATGTTCACTAGATTGCAGCAAAAAATAGAGATAAGGAGTTAGAAGAAATAACGGTTTTGGGGGAAATACAAAACCAACCCAATATTTCACTTCGCAAAATGCAGTTGAATACAGGTATTCCAAAGACTACAACAATGCGAATTCTAAAAAAAAATTAATTCAAACCGTATAGAGTAAGAAAAGTTCACAAAGTTACTACCAAATGACCTACAATTCCGGCTCGAATTTTGCCAATGGTATTTAGGAAAATGTGCTGAAAACCCAAACTTTGGACAGAATATCATATGGACTGATGAAGCATGCGTTAGCAGCTCTGGTATTTTTAATAGATACAATTCCTACAATTGGACTTTGGAAAATCCACATATTATAGTGGAGACACAAAATCAAGGCCGATACAGTTTCAATGTTTGGGTCGGTATTTTTAGAGGAAGGTTTATCGGTCCCTATATCTATGAGGGTAACCTTACGGCAGCGCGATATTTGGAAATATTGCGGGAATTTGTTGAACCAATAATGGATGATTTGCCATTACAACAAATTGGAGACGTATACTTCCAACAAGACGGGGCACCGTGTCATAACGCACACATCGTAACGGCGTTTTTAAATGAAATATTTACGGACAATAATTGGCTTGGCAACCGGGGTCCTGTTCATTGGGCGGCAAGATCCCCCGACCTTACGCCTCCAGATTTTTACCTCTGGGGAAGAATAAAGGACCTCACATATAAACGCCATCCTGATTCCCGAGTAGCGTTGGAAGCAGCAGTGCGACATGCCTTTCGTTCAATACCTGCGATAGAATTGATTAATGCTGTCAATAATGTTAGGAAGCGAAGTCAATTATGTTTTGATTTGAATGGTGCTCAATTCGAACACATGTTGTAAATAGTTTAAAAATATTGTTGTTCTTGTTATTCTATTTTTTGATTAAATTTATGCGTTATTACAAAATAGGCACTAATTATTCTTTTTAACAGCTGTTATGTAGAACTATTTTGTTTCGTATTTAGGCATGGCTACCCAGATTTTAAAAATTGATCTAAAATAATTCGAAAACAGCCACAAAATGAAAATTTTCAAAGAGAAGTAGCATATATTATATATATTTGAAAAGAGAATTTCATTTCAAACACGAATATGTAACAAAATATAGGATGGTCTATAAGAAAAATTACAAGTTTATGTTATAGCTTCAAAACCATATTTTTTGATAAAAAACTAGGATCACCATTGGATTCCTTTCAAAAAAGTGCCTCAAGAATGTTTTCACAGAAACAAGAAATATTCAAAATTAAACAAGTTACGGGGTTGGGTCAGAAATGCAAAAAATTGAAAAACACCTTGTATCTTTCGAACAAGTTAAGATATCAATGTGCGGTTTTCAGCATTCATTTTTTCACAAAAATCGATCTCGTAGCATGTAGGCTAGTTTTTCTCTAACTCCTCTAGAAATGGGTGTTTCCTATCAAAAGTGTCCAATTTGGACCACTCTGTACAAATCAAAATACCCTATGGTAAAGCACATTACTTCAAACCTTATATAATGGATACATTGAAAATTATGACAAGGGAAAAGAACAGAACACATAAAAAATACATTAAAACTAAACATAAAAGTGATAGGCTATATTTTGTTTAGTTGAGAAATTAAGTAGGAAGGGCCATTGCGGCGGAAAAAAGGCTTCTTAGGCGTGAATTGAACAATAAACATAATTCTCAAAAATAATTCAAAAGGCAAATCTGGTCAAAGTTAAAACAAAATGGAGTATGTAGCGGGAAAACTACTGATATCCCGGAAATTTTGAGAAATGTTAACGAAATAAATACCTTTTTCATTGATAAAGTGGGCAATCCAAAGTCTGATATAGACATCATTAATTATTTTAGTTCTAATAGACTGAATGAAAACTTCTTTACTTTTATGAAAATCAGTGATATTGATGTAATGAAACAAGTGGGTAAAATCAGATCAGACTCTGCTGGACTAGATGGAATCAATTTAAGAATGATAAAGATGATATTATCGTATTGCTGTGAGTTTCTGTATCATGTGTTCAACTGTTCTCTCTCTCTCTACTGGTGTCTACCCTGATATTTGGAGATCAGCCTTAGATTCACCACTGCCTGAAAAATGTCCTGAGTCTTATGCAGATTTGCGACCAATAAGTCTCCTTCCTGTATTATCAAAAATATTTGAGAGGATTGTAGTTCAGCAACTGAGAGGTTATTTGAAAAAGTACAACATACTTTCAATCATGCAATCGGGATTCAGACCAAATCATTTCACGCGCACAGCTCTCTTAAGTGTAACAAGAACAGTATTGCATATGCCTTAGATAATGGATTGCTGTTTATTGAACAGTTTTTGGTGGAACATTATTGTTACTTAACTCTAAGATGAAATATATAGGCTTTGATGCAATAGTTTTGAAATGGTTTAGTAATTACTTAAGTGATAAAAGACAAGCTGTCAAAATCGAGAGCAATATATCGGACTTCAGTTATGTCAGATACGGAGTACCTCAGGGTAGTAATTTGGGACCTCTGTTATTTTCAATTTATACATTCGACCTGCCTGATATTTTCAATTACTGCTATAACAATCTCTATGAGGATGACTTGCAGGTGTTTTTGACTTGTAAACCTGAGGATTTTGCTGAAACCCCCTGAACACAATTAAACGCTTTGTTTGATTAAGTCCAATCATGTAGGATCGGATGGCATAAATTTACAAATGTTAAAGATGTGTTGTCCGCAAATTACTCAACACTTGATGCATACATACAACTCGTGTTTAGGTTATGGTCATGATTCTCGTCACTGGAAAACAGCTGTAGTTGTTCCACTGCCACAAATAAAAGAACCTGTTTCTGTAACTGATTTACGACCAACTAGTTTATTACTAGTTATTTGAAAGAATATTAGTAAGTCAGATGAGAGATTATATAAAGGAAGGAGGTATTTACCCAAATACTCAGTCTGGTTTCCGGCAAGCCCATAGTACCACTACAGCCATGTTGAAATTTTTTGATGATATTTTAGATGCTTGTGATAAGGGTAAGAATATGGCATTAGTGTTGCTTGATTTCAGCAAAGCATTCGACCTGGTCAGGCATAGACTGTTTATTGTTGAACTTAAACATCTAAGTTTGTCTAGCAAATCTAGAGAATTGTTGACAAGCTATTTGGAGGGACTTTAACAATACGTGACCATAGATAATAAGAGATCAGATTTATTTAACGTATCGCATGGTGTACCTCAAGGCTCCATACTGGGACCCCTATTGTTTGTTTTGTTCCCGTTTGATATGTCTAGCAATATCGGCGGCTGCAGCTTGCATCAGTTTGCGTACGATACTCAGATATACATTGAATTTGAAAAATGTAGGATTCAGGAACTGCTCTTCAGGATAATATTGATAGTCTGGCTGAATATTCATCAAATCATGGATTAAGGCTAAATGTGAATAAAGGACATTTAATGATATTTGGCCCATCACATACGAAAGTGAGCAAATCATTCACTGTCAATGTCGAAAATCAAAACATAAATCACGTAGACTCAGTAAAAAATCTTGGATTTGCTATGGATACTCAACTGCGATTTAGGAGACACGTACAGAAGGCAAAAGGGTTATGCCTCTCTGCGAAACTTATATCGCAGTGACTCACAACTGAGGAAAATGTTATGTGACAGCCTGGTGCTTAGTTCTGCCAACTATTGCGACGTTGTATATGGGCCATTCCTGGATCAAGAATATGCACATGAACTACGCAAACTGCAGAATTCATGCATAAGATATATTTGTTCAATAAAACGTAGAGAGCATTTTGCTGGTTACATCAATGATATTAAACGGTTATAACTGAAGAAGAGACGCGTTGTTCACCTAACTTGTTTAGTACACAAAATTACCTAGTCTTGTGAGCCATTCTATTTATTTGAAAAACTTAAATTTAGATCTGAATGTCATAATGTCAATATAATGGGCATTGCAGGCCAGCTCACAATTCCTTAGCATAATACCTCATTTTTCGAACGTTTCTTCTCATATAATAGTGCTAAATTATACAATGATATTCCGCAAAGCATTAAGGATAAGCGTACAGGCTTCAAATATTATGTCAAAGAATATGTCTTAAAACGTCAAATGGACAACACATAACCAAATGAATTGTTTAAGTGCTGCTTTAGTTCTGTATTTATATTTTATTGTTTCTATATTTTGTAAGTGGACCTGTCAAGTATATAACAAATAAGTGATGTATACTATGGTCCTCAGTTAAGTGGAAAAGCTTCTAGCTTGACTTCGCCGATAAATTCCTTTATTATTATTATTATTTTTATTATTATATATATATATATATATACTTATATATATATTATATATATATATATATATATATATATATGAATATATATATATATATATATATATATATATATATATATATATATATATATATATATATATATATATATATATATATATATATATATATATATATATATATATATATAGATATATATGTATATATATATATATATATATATTTATATATATAATTATTTATTCGAATTGTTGTTGCCTGTGAACTATTTCTAATCTCTTGATAATTATTAGCAATAGCAGGCTTGTTGAATCTTAAAAAACTCGATTTTATTAAAAAGTTGACGTTTCGTCACGACATTCAACTTTTTAATAAAATCGAGCTTTTTAAGCCTGTTATTGCTAATAATTATCAAGAGATTATATATATATATATATATATATATATATATATATATATATATATATATATATATATATATATATATATATATATATATATATATATATTTATATATATATATATATATATTTGTTGATTTATTGTGGTGTTGGGAACTGGCAGACGTTTCGCCAGTCTCACTTGGCATTTTCGACTAGTCTAAGCACTGGAATCCGCGGCTACTAAGTTGTTTTCGAATCGCATCTCGATGAGATTCGTGACAATTATAACTAAAACCATGGCAATTTTAACACGCTTCATGAGACTTGTAGGGAATGCAAAATCTATCATGTCGCGATGCAATAATTTGATCACTTTGTTCTAATGTCCTGACCAGAATCATTAGGATCACCTGCGATGGAATAACTTTTGTAGATATTCGGAGCTGGATGAATTTGATGCTCAGTGTATAAGGTTAGCTAGAGTTTCATGAATTTTTTTGTAGGGTACCTCATATTTAAGTATATTATAAAAATATTTTAAAAATCCACTTTGGTGCTGTTTTCTCTTCCCAAGATTTTTTTTGGTCTGAGAATTTTGTTAATCCATCTCATGATAGCAGTACAGTGGAAGTAAGCAGAATTTCAGAAGCGAATGATGGGCAAATATAGATTTCGTTTTATAGGGTATAGATGGGGGTGAGATTGAGGGTAGTAAATTTTGTACTTAGGGCGTAGTTACACACATTGGAAGAGAGGGGATTATTTTGGTTTTTCTCACCTTAATCTTGTAGTTTCGGAGATTTTTGTGGTGAATATCCTCATTGGGTGGGCACCAGATTGGTAATTTCTGCACGCAAGATGCAAAAACATAACATGTAACTATAATTCATTCCGTTTGTATCGCATCTCGGCCTGCTTCGGGATCAATACGCGATGCCGTTCTCGAAAAATACGACCTTAGCGAAGGAGGCAAAATTTATATTTGTATCAAATATCTTCTATAACACATTGATTAACGGTATCAGTTGGAGTCAATGTCGTTCTCGATGTAACTTAACATTATACTAGTATTGTGTGGGAAATGCAGTATAAAAGCAGAGCAATACCAGTCCTCATTTATTTCAACCAACTTAAAACCTTTTCATTCAAAATTTTGTTTGTTTTCTAACTAGTGAAATTTGTAAATTCTTGAAAAACTTGATCCATAATAAACGACATAATGATATTTGCACTCACATAAGTTTTTTCAAAAGTTTTGGAAAATTGTGTTGAAGAGGCCGTTACACTGGTTCATTACGCTGATTGAAACATTATACAACTATGCCGCCTATGTTATGATTCATTTCATTCATTTTCAGTTGAAGTTCATTGACTTCTATTCAACATAAATTCTTACGTTGCTCATTATATCTGATAACTTCAATTCGTTATAGTACAGCACTCTTAACTTATTATTTTAACATATTCATTTACCCTTTATTTCCTGTAATGTATGTGGAAGTCACTCGAGGTTATTTTCACATTAAGTGTACTTCAATTTTCTTGAAAGAAAAATGTAACATAGTATGATAACGCTTTTTCAACACCTTAGTAATGAACTCGTAAATCACAACGAAATCTTCAAGGAAAGGATGAACTTAACCAATCTCTCAAACTTTATGACTTAAATTCCGGTAAAAGACGTTAATGTTAAGTTCAATTCAGAAATCGATAATCTCTTTCCATTGTTATATGGCAATCAACGTAGCTCATTATATTAAAGAGCTCGTTAGAAATATAATATTCTTCGTTTCGGGAATCAATTTTACAGTACTTTGAGTTGCAAGAATATAGTTATATTTTAGAGGCTACTAGAGTTTTATTTTGAGTATATCCATTATAGTTTTCTTTTCATATGAAACAACGGATTTTGATCAACTATAAGTTTGAAAAACAGTTTTGACTGAACTCTAAGTGTTAAATGATTAAAAAATTGAGTTTATTCAATGTGATTATGACAACAGTTTAGAAGAAATATCGCTTTTCACCAGTGCGAAGTACTTTCCATTCAGACGAATATCCAAGATTGTTCAATAATCAAGATAAAAGACCCATATCTGTAACACTTCAACAATATATGAAATGATACTTCATGTTTTGGGTAGTCAATATTCCTATTACTATGGATAAAGTTGAAGAAGTTTCATTTCATATAACTATAAGTATATATATTCGATGGAAGTTGTAAGGTGAAGTCTTCAGGATTATTGTAAATGAAATAATTTTTTCTGGGAGGTAATTTCTATTGTCTACATAAAAGATTTCTTTGAAATGATTTGGCATTCACTTGGTGAAAGTTCATATTCACTACTTTATAAAAAATAAAATAACTAACATTTCACAGGTTGGAATAAAAATCTATTGAGTCAACGCATTTCGTCATAACATTGACTTCATCTCGTTCTAAACTATGATATTACAAAACAATCTATTTATACGAAAATTGAATATAACAGAGGGGTTCCTAGAGAAACTAAATAACAAAAAGCAATTCATTCAGAGTTATTATATAGTCTACACCCCGTTGCATTTGATATTTTAGACAATCAAATCATGAAAAATGTATGTAATGTATGATATTTTAGATTTTGAAATTAGTTATAAAACCAATAGAATCATCCATAAAAAGTTTTGCAAACAAAAACAGAAATAAGAAAATCTTATAAACCAGAAACCAATTATCAAAACGAAAGAACAGTCAAAATTCACAGACCATAAGTTTCTTCATTTTTCATTAATTTAAAAAATAAGAATTTTTCAGAGGAGGAAGTACATTTGTTACAGAAACGTTTTGAATATAATATTCAGACTTCTCATTCCATTCCCAAATATGAATCACTAGAAGTAGAATCCGAACCAATTCTCAAAAACGCAAGTTCTACATTAAAACATCAAGCAGCTAATATTATGAAGAAACAATCTCTATGTTTTTAATATAATCATTCAGAAACTGACATTATAAAATCAATAAAAAATAAATCGGAATTAAATAGAACTATATTTACAAAAGCTCATAAAGGTAATACAGTAGTAGCGTTAAATCAAGAAACAGATTTATCCAAAACTAAAGAATTCTTAAACTCTTGTAATTATACAATTTTGAATAATGATCCCACAACGAATTTTTCGAAAATTATCAGAATTGCTATTAATTAAGCAAAGTCAATAATTAGTGACGGTGATATGAGAAAGTTAGTCATAACTTATCCACAAGCACCTCTTTCTTTAATTAAATGACACCAAAATGGTTTCCCCATTAAACCAGTAGTTTCATATATAACAGCTCCGGCCGTTGAATTATCGAAATTTTTGATTGACATAATTGAGAAATATTCGAAATTTAAACCCAAGTACGCCATTGAAAATTCAAATGAGTTAATCGAAAACATTTAAAATATTGTATTACCTCATAATTCAAAATTATTTTTTTTATATGTAAACAATCTGTTTCCTAGCACTCAGCCTAAGGAAACTGTAAATTTAATCAAAAATTTTCTTATTTCTCATAATGTTCATCCACTATAATACAGTCACATGTTACTCATTTACTGGAAATTTGTTTAGAACAAAATTATTTCAGTTTCACAACGTGTGTTGTAAAGTAATAAGGAAAGTTTGATCATGGGAAATCCCTTAAGCCCTTTGTTATCAGAAATTTTTATGGATAATTTAGAGAAAACTATTATGAACCACTTCAGCAGTAAATACTTTCTTCATTAGTATAGATACGTTGATGATGTCATTGTTTGCTACACTGGTACATATAGACAATGGGATACTTTCATTGCTTATATTAATTCCATATACACCCATATTAAATTTTGTCCAGAAACTGAAATGAATAATTCTATTAATTACTCAGATTCAACTATTACCAGAAAAAGCAACAAACACGAATTTTCAATTTTTTAAAACCCATCTCATACAGATATTACAATTCATAACACATCACTACACCCTTTTCCACATAAATTAGCGGCTTATCATAGAATGATTCATAGGCCTTTCAAGATTCCGTTGTCCGAAGCTAATTTTCGAAAGGAATTGCATATAATTAAACAAATGTCAGTAAATAATGGTTATTCACACAATATGATTGACAGCCTCATTCAGAGGAAAATGGCAATTTCAGAAGTTTACCCACTTATATCAGAGAAAAGTAGAGTATTTAACAGTTTAACATACTTGGGCAAACCTTCCAAAAACCTGAAATTGTTTTTTTCATTAACAAAATTTCGAATAAAACCAACAATAGCATTGGAAACTTGATTGGAAACATCAAATCAAAAAATCATAGAGATGAACGTACTGGTGTTTATAGACTCGACTGTAAAGATTATGAAAAATTCTATATAGGACGTACAATTAGAAATTTCAAATCTCGAATACACGAACACCAATGTAGCTATATTAAGCAGAAAACTGACTCTAATTATGCGTGTTATCTTATTCAAGAAAACCATACCTTTAATCACATTTATAATATGTAACAATTAGAAAATAGTCTCCATAAAACCAACTGTTGGGAATCCCTATACATTAATAAATATAGAAATTCCGGAAACCTTGTTAACGACCAGATTGAAGTAAACCCTTTTCCTCTCCTTAATCTGTTCCATGTACCTACTAACAACTCTGACTGAATTGCTTATTGTTATTCAGTTTCTCTAGGAACCCCTCTGTTATATTCAATTTTCGTATAAATAGATTGTTTTGTAATATCATAGTTTAGTGCGAGATGAATTCAATGTTATGACGAAACGCGTTAACTCAATAGATTTTTATTCCAACCTATAAAACGTTAGTTTTTTTATTTCTTTATAAAGTTATAATATTTCTAGTTCCTTTCCTTTGTTTTCAGATATAAAATTACGATTCTATTCTTCTGATGTCAGTTCTGTTCGATTTATATAAAAAGCTTCATCTCATCAAATAGAAACATTTTATACGTATTATTACTGAGTCCAAGTTTTTTTGTCGGTGCTTTTTGTATTATCGTTATCTTTTCACTAAATTCAAGAATATATTTGTCAAAATGAAGTTCGTTGTTCTGATAATTGTAAATTATTGAATAACTTCGCGAACAAGCCGGATACATATATTTAATTTTCTATTCACGAGGACAAAATGTCCTCTCCGATTATCCAATGATAATGCTGCATTATTCACAAATTGCCTTATAGAGAGTAGAAAAATTTTGACATATTGCTCCTTCTTGTGTGAGCAGCACTGAAAATATCTGATTAGTTAGAAAAAGCTTCCTATTTTAGTGATTTCACCGATGTTTATATATATATATATATATATATATATATATATATATATATATATATATATATATATATATATATATATATATATATATATATATATATATATATATATATATATATATATATATATATATGCTTAGATAAACATGTATGTTTTTCATATTTGTATATTTCCGAACTTTCATTTTCTTTAAAATATACCGTGAAGATATGTCTGAAACATACTAAAATGATATGAGAAAAAAGATTGTTTGTACATGTACGTATCTGGAAAAATGGAATGGGACCGGTGAATGAATGACAAGTTCAAAAAACTTTAGTCTAATTGGACAGCTCTTTCAACATATAAACGGCTTTCGAATCAATAAGCGTACGAAAAGAACTCTATTCCAGGGATCGGAAACTTTTCACATCGATCCGCATTTCATGGAAGAGAAAATGTCAAATATGAAAAGGGACTTGATGAGAAATAGCATCATGTTGATCACAGAATGTCAACAGAATATAGTTACATTAGAAGAAAATTCGCATTTCTAGATGATTGCAATACTTTACTTGAGGGAATATTTGGAAAAGATAAGACGAATTGGTGTGAAAGAGGAGATGGAGAAATTGGAGAAAAAAGGAAACCACTCAGTATCAACTATATAACGGAGAGTCGAAAATCATTCACGCATGGACAAAACATCACAACATTCAGTATGACAGCGCTAGTATTATTTACAGGAAACGAAACTGGCGAATATTAAAATACCAATACAGCAGAACCATGAGACATTCATTTAATCATGTTCTGAATTGCAAAATCCAACCATTGAAGTATATTTCATCAAGCTAAACTAGGATGATCAGTATTCAATTGAAAACGGTTAGGGATAACCTACTGCTCGAAACATCGTTTATATCCAATTTTGTTATATTTTTTCAACTTCTTTTCAATTCTCAATCTATTTATTTTTCATGCTCGTACAGTTCTAGTAGAAGTTTCATCAGGATGTGTGCGTTTAGTTTCATGCGATTTACTTCATAACAATCCTTGCGGTGGGTAAAGGACTGTTGAAGCAATTGCAAAAATTACCAAATAGTGAAACGAAGAATAACTAGTCAATCAAGACAACAAGCGAGTTGAATTTATTTTAAAGATTAGAAATAAGTATTATATACTGGAAGTATATAGGCAAGGCCGGTTCTGGAACACTTTTGGTCATTTTTACATGGGAATTCCCATAAGAAAATCTAAGGTCCAAAGTAGCGAAAATGGTCCCCTTTTTGGTCATGCGCACTGGGTCGGATTCAACGGAGTGGAAATGACTCCATCTATAGCAGAGTCAATGACCTTTCTGATTTATCTATGTTATATAGACCTTTATTCATATTGAACTATGTAAGAGGAATATATATTGGTAGCAGAAGATAGATACAAGGATGAAAATAAAAATATTTATTTTTTGATAGTAACATGATAATTTTATTAATAATATAATAATTCTTAATTATGGTAAATCAGTATCCATCAGTAGATCACCATGAGACACGTTCGAAGGCACCCTATAATTTCCTAAAAGAAGCGTCTCATCTGTTCCAGTTATTATATATTTTTTATCGTCTCCAGGGCTGAGTGCAATTTTCTGCTGTGTGACGGAATATACCTTATGCTTATTGGATCTTATTGAGTTTTGGGTTATAGTAACGTATTCCACGTATCAAGGCAGACATTTTTCATAATCATCATAAGTTATCTTCGTCCTCACAACTGACGATTTGACTCCTTTTGCTTTCTTCATAACTCCAGCATTATTAGTGATGTCATCTATCTCTTCCTCATCGTATCCTTCATCAACCCACTGCTTATTTTACTTTTTTGTGTATCTTCATGAGCCTTTAATACTTTCGTAGTGTATGATTTTGAACGAAGTCCCAAATAATTTTTCATAGGAGTTCCATTATTTTCATCTTTCATCATTCGTTCCAAACTTAATGTGCCCTAAAATACAGTCTTTGAGGGCAAGGTTCATCATCGAGATTATTATAGAAAGCCTCGATAGATGCTAAACTTGTTTCACCAAATCTCGAAAATGCATCGAGGTGCATGGCATAATCCCTTTCTTTGTTAGTAGTTTGAAGCGATTCTCATTTAATTCGGAAACCTGCGATCTCAGATTTGGATATTCAGTTAAGTATGTGGCTAGGTTATCTATTGAGGACTTCATAAACCGGAATGAATCAATGAAACGGAATTGAATTGGTGTTTCATCAATATGTTTAGTGAAGAATATATACTTTTCTTTAGTTATAGGTGATAAATCAATCCTACAACGCATCCTTATTGCAACATCATCAATAATGAAATTATTATCATATCCACTGAGGTTATGAAACGCCACAGAGATCATACGGCTATCTTGATAGTTTATATTACATGATTCATGAGCAGCACCTCTATAATTGTTTTTAGGAATCGAAGAGTTATGGTCTCTGACTTTCTTATCATCTAAAGAGAAAGCCTGATCACATATATGGCACTCTATAGGTTTTCTAAATTCAGTTTCATCCTGAGAAGTTTTATCAATATTATATGAACACCAAAAGGGAGTTGACATATCTTCTGCTAGCTGTTTAGCTTTTTATTATCATTGGTCGGTTTCAAAATGCTTTCTAGATTTGTGTAAATATCGAATGGTGCTTTTTTTTATTCTTATGGTTTTTGAATTTAAGAATATTTTGATCTTGTTGAGGCATCTTAATAGTAGTCTCATTCACCATAAGGCAGATTTTTGTATGTTCCTTCAGCTTATCAAGAGACTGGTAACAGTGGAGACATCTGTCGCAAATATGCTTTGTATGATCGTTTTTACTCAACTGTTTTGATACCAGACGAGACAAATTTTTGATTGAAACATAATGGAATTTTATTTCGACCTCAGCATTATTTCCATTATCATTAATATTTTCAGATAAATAGATATTTTGAACCAATAAAAGATTGATATGTTTATCAACACAGTTTTTATTCAAGTATAGTGGAAGAGTGATAAATCTATTCGTTCTTTTCTTAAGAATTCAGACATTTATAGACACTTCATTATGTTTTTTGAATGATGGAATCTGTTTCATAGTCATAAAAAACCTTCAGTTTTAGTACTTCTGAATAATGCGGGTATTTTGTTATTTTTTCAGCATGCTCTTCAACAGGAAATAACTTAGGCACTACAGTCCACGTAAAACAAGCGTTATCGTTATTCTTCAAATTAATGCAGGCATGTTTTTTCGTTATTTCTACAGATAGTTCAATGTAAGGTGATCCCAATTGAGGAGTGAGTTTTTTAGTATTAACACCCAAATTAATAACTTGCTTCAAGGCCCATCCAGAGTCTCGCTCTTGAAACTCTTCTAACTTTTCTCAGTAAGTTCTTTAACGTTCTCATCGAGCCAAGAGTTAAGATCAGTATCTCTGTACATAGGATTATTAGATGTTGTGAAATATTTAAATTCGCTCAATACACGACTACCGCTCACAATTTCAAACTTCCCACAAAAAACTGCGTTAACCTTGACAGCTTCAGCTTTTTTCAAGTTATTAAGTAGCCGTCGTCTGAATAATGCACGGCAATTAGCTAAAAACTCTAAAGGATCCTTATGTCTGAGGTTTGAAATAACCCCTGTTCTAATACGGCAATCAAAAGCTGTAGTTAAATCATCCCAGCGAACTATATCCCTTGCTGTTTCTCATCGAGTCGTTATACCAGCTCCCTGTTTCTTCAAAATTTTCAACTGGCTACGCATACTCTTCATTTGTCCCATCTTCATTGTTAGATTCTACTTTTCTCCAATGTTCTCCAAACAGTGCAGCAAACATGTTGGTTGTAGTCCCACGAATGGTTAGAAGAAACTGAATCAAAACTCTAGAATTCAACGATTTAATACAAATCAAATCAACGGAATACTAAACATTAGTACAAAATATCTACGGCGTAATAAAAGATATTTCAATTCAGAGTATAGCTTTCTGATAGAGAATGAAAAATTAGGAATGACTCACTAGATTTTAAATAATTTATAAAATATAGACGAGAAATTTATATTTTTCATATTAATATAGGAATAAAAATCAACATTGCTAGAAAAATATAAGTATACAAATAAAGTATAGAAATTAAATTTGAGATTTATTGAATATTATATTTAGTTCCTAAGCCTCAAGTAGACCTTTGAACAGGGTATATGGTGTCGCATCGGAACTATGCCATCAGAGTACCAATTAGAGGTTAGGAACTAGATACAATATTCATAGATCTCAAATTTAATTTTTATACGGTGATCATTATATTTTTCTAGCAATGTTGGCTTTGATTCCTATATTAATATGGAAAATGTAAGTTTCTCGTCTATATTCTATAAATTATTTAAAATCTAGTGAGTCATTCCTAATTCTTCGATCTCTATCAGAAAGTTATACTCTGAATTTAAATATTTTTTTGCACTTCCGGGACTAAAGTGCCAACTTTAGTCCCATATAACAGGGACTAAGATGTATCTATCAGTCCCTAGGGATATAAAGTTGTATTTCAAATAGACGATTCGTTTGAATGTCAACATTAATTGAAATGTCACTGAATTGAAAAATTTTGTTGACACTGTTGCTATAACGTAACCTACTGAATAATCCAAGTACCGTGTTTATATAACTCACCAAAATTATTAATTGTATCAATGTTGAAAGTAATAATACTGGGAAGTGCAAAAAATAGCGTTAATGCCTCAGGACTATAGAGATATTTTATCCCTTACGTGATTATTGGCCCTCGGGCTCTACGAGCCCTCAGACAATAAACATCACGTGCGGAATTAAAACATTCACTATAGTCCCTTGTTATATAATATACTATTCATTACGCCGTGAATATCTTGTACTAATGTTTAGTATTCTGTTGATTTGATTTGTATCAAATCGTTGAATTCTAGACTTCTGATTCAGTTTCTTCTAATCATTCGTGAGACTACAACCAACATGTTTGCTGCACTGTTGAATAAGATACAGGCACTGCTATGTTTCCTAAAAATAAGCAATGATAAACAAATGGTTAATGATGGACTTAAAGAGAATTCATCAGCTCTTCGGAGAATCAACAAGAAATTAATATCGACGAAGATGATTGGATAAAAGTAGAATCTAACAATGAAGATGAGACAAGTGAAGAGTATGCGTAGCCAGTTGAAAATTTTGAAGAAGCTGGGAGCTGGTATAACAACTCGACTAGAAACAGCAAGGAATAGAGTTCGCTGGGATGATTTAACTACAGCTCTTGATTGCCGTATTAGAACAGGGATTGTTTCAAACCTCAGACATAAGGATCCTTAAGAGTTTTCAGCTGATTGCCATGCAATATTCAGACGATGGCTACTTAATAACTTGAAAAAAGCTGAAGCTGTCAAGGTTAACGCAGTTTTTGGTGGAGAGTTTGAAATTGTGAGAGGTAGTCGTGTATTGAGTGAATTTAAATATTTCAGATCACCTAATAAGCCTATATACAGAGATACTGGACTCTTGGTTCGATGAGAACGCTTAAGAACCTCTACTGAGAAAAGTTGGAAGAGTGTCAAGAGCGAAACTATGAATGGGCCTTGAAGCAAGTTTTTAATTTGGGTGTTAATATTAAAAAACTCACTCCTCAATTGGGATCATCTTACATTGAATTACTAGTAGAAATAACGAAAAAACATGCCTGCATTAATTTGAAGAATAATGATAACGCTTGTTTTACGTGGGCAGTAGTGCCTGAGTTATTTCCTGTTGAGGAGCATGCTGAAAGAATAACAAAGTACCCGCATTATTTAGAAGTACTAAAACTGAAGAGAATTCAGTTTCTTATGACTATGAAACAGATTCCATCATTTGAAAAACAGAATCAATGTTTCATTCCTTAAGGAAAAAGCGAATAGATTTATTGCTCTTCCACTATACTTGACTAAAAACTGTGTTGATAAACATATCGATCTTTTATTGATATGTTTAGAATATCTATTTTTCTGAAAATAATAATGATAATGGAAATAATGCTGGGGTGGAAATAATTTTCCATTGTGTTTTAATCAAGAATTTATCTCGTCTGGTATCCAAACAGTTGAGTAAAAAGGATCATACAAAGTATATTTGCGACAGATGTCTCCACTATTACCAGTTTCTTGATAAGCTGAAGGAACATACGAAAATCTGCCTTATGATGAATGAGACTGCTATGAAGATTCCTCAAGAAGATCAAAATATTCGTAAATTCAAAAATCATAAGAATAAAAAAAAGCACCATTCATTATTTGCGCAGATCTAGAAAGAATTTTGAAACCGACCAATGATAATAAAAAGCCGCAGCATCATGTACCTGCAGCTGTAAATTATTATCTTAAATGGTCTAATGATGATTCTTTAATATTTCATAAATCTCATCGTGGAGAGGATTGTATGCAGTGGTTTGCAGATGAAATGAAACAGCTAGCAGAAGATATGTTTACTGTCTTTTGGTGTTCATATAATATTGATATGACTTCTCAGGATGAAACTGAATTTAGAAAAGCTATAAAGTGCCATATATGAGATCAGGCTTTCTCTTTAGATGATAAGAAAGTGAGAGATCATAACCATTTGATTCCTTAAAACAATTATAGAGGTACTGCTCATGAATCTTGTAATATAAACTATCAAGGTAGCCTTGTGATCTCTGTGGTGTTTCATAACCTTTTATGATGCTAATTACATTATTGAGGATGTTGCAATAAGGATGCGTGGAAGGATTGATTTATTACCTATAACTAAAAAAAGTATATATTCTTCACTAAACATATTGATGAAACACCAATTCAATTCCGTTTCATTGATTCATTTCGATTAATGAATTCCTCACTAGATAACCTAGCCACATACTTAACTTAATATCCAAATCTAAGATCACAGTTTTCCGAATTAGATGAGAATCGCTTCAAAATACTAACAAAGAAGGGGGTTATGCCATATGACTAACTCGATGCATTTTCGAGATTTGGTGAAACAAGTTTACCATCTATCGAGGCTTTCTATAATAATCAGTTATAATATCACAAGAGCATCGAAAATAATCGATTATACTTCCGAGTCACGAGGCGTACTTTGCGAAACAAAGAAAATACGTCGAGTGACGAGGTCAGTATAACGATTATTTTCGATTGCTCGAGTGGTATTCGTTACGATTATATATCGAATAAAAAATATTATTTTTTTCTGACAAATGTCAAAACACCGTCAATATGAAAACATTCACATTTTGACACGAGGCGAAAAACCAAAACGATTATATCACGTCGTCAAGGGTATATTCACTTATCAATACGCAGTAGTTATGCAAAATTCACGGATTCTGTTGGCTTATTCATACATGAGTTATATAATCTCAATAATAAACCCTGCCCTCAAAGATTGTATCGTAGGGCATAACAAGTTTGAAACGAATTCAGTTGTAATATATTAAGCGTATAGTTGATATATAGTTATATAATATAATATATAGTTATATGATATAGTTATAGTTAAGTTCTAATAACTTGGGTGAATACGTTGACCTTTACATGAAGACTGATATTCTTCTTCTGACATATGTATTCGAACCATTTCGATCGAGCTATCCTGAAACCTATAAGCTTGATCCTGCCCATTATTTCACATTACCTGGATTCACTTGGGATGCGATGTTGAAACATACGAAGCAAGAATTGGAGCTTCTCACAGATCCAGATATGTTTCTCTTCGTTGAACGAGGCATACGTGGAGGTCTCAGTCAAATATTTAGTATTAGAAGAGCTACTGCAAACAACGTTTATTGTAATAATTATGATCCCACGAAATGTTCAACGTATTTGATGTATTTTGACATAAAAAATCAGGTATTATATTCTATTCTTCGAATAGAGTTAAAAATTCATAGCTTTTTCTTTTCAATATGGTTGGGCCATGAGTCAATATCTCCCATATGGAGGATTTGAATGAGTTAACACAAAAATTTATGTAACCAAAATTCCAGATGACTCAGATACAGGATACATGCTAGAGGTGGAAGTCTTCTTTAATAGACCTATATATGTTGGGCAGGTAATACTCGACTTGGACACAACAACTATGTATGCTTTTCATTATAATTATATTTAAAAAGAGTTTGGGGGCGACTGCAGCGCCATCTATACTGACACTGATAGTTTACTTTATGAGAAACATAATGATCCATATGAGGTTATGAAACACGATTGTCATGCCCGTTTTGATACATCCGATTATCCACCTGAAAATATTTATGGAATTCGTCGAGTGAATATGAAAGCATTGGGAATGATGAAAGATGGAAACAATGGAACTCCTATAGCAAATTATGTGAGACTTCGTTCAAAATGATACACTACGAAAGTACTAAAGACTCATGAAGATATACAAGAAGAAAAGAAGCAGTGGGTTGATGAAGGATACGATGAGGATGCGATAGATGATATTAAAACGTTAATGTTATGAAGAAAGCAAAAGGTGTCAAATCGTCAGTTGTGAGGACGAAGATAACTTATGAAGATTATGAAAAATGTGTTGATACGTAGAAAGAGGTTACTATAACCCAAGAATTAATAAGATCCGATAAGCATCAGGTATATATATATATACATACCTATATATATATATATATATATATATATATATATATATATATATATATATATATATATATATATATATATATATATATATATATATAAATGTCGGTATTTGAAACTGGATCTGTTGATCAGTTCTGTGAATCTGTATTGAAGTTATCGAAATGTGTTACCTAAGATGATACATCAGCTCTAAAATCTAACACGAAGGTAGATATGCATTGGTTGAAATTTTCAGAGGAAGTGATTCAACCAACAATTATTTTACCAGATGAAACTATGAAACTTTTAGGTGAATTTCAAGTCAATATCCAATTTGATAACATAACTGCTGATGGGATATTCATAGCGTTAGTTTTTCACCTCCAAGTAAAGTGAAGATTGGCATTTATTTGCCGGTTACTAAATGTTTGCGTCTTTCCACTATCAGTAAGAGTCAGTTGAAGGATGAATGCTTCTCAACCTCCAGATAACTTAAGTGGGGGATTAAGCGGCAACTATCCATTAACGCTGGAAAAGATAATATTTGTCTCTGAGAAATTAAATCGTATATTTCAAATGACAAGAATAGAATGTGAAAAGTGGTAAATAGAGGAAAATTTATCTCCTAATGAAAACAACAGCTATAATCTGAAAAAAGAGCACTTAGAACAAATAATGATTTTCGTGGTTTATTGAGTTTATATAAAAATTTCACATAAAGATTGATCTATAATTTTCCTGTTATTTGCGTGTGCATAGTTAATGAAATCAGTAAATCAAACGTTATATTTGTTGAGTATATAATAAGTATCACTAGAAAGTTACATATCAAGAAAACTAGTTCAAGCAGAGATTAAGTGCAAAATGAATGAAACGGCTTGTTGATGTAGATTTCTGGTTTTCAATGAACGTTCATCTTGATTTATTATTTTATTTGGCACTTGATGACATCAGTTACACAATTATTTCATGTAAAATATTTTAAATCACCAGTAGGAACTTTCATACAATAGAACTAGCAAATATTTGGCAATTAGATTAATTGCCTCTTGGACAATTCAATTTTCAAATCCGATATTTTGCAATTCAATTGGTTTGGATTATCTTTTCACTAATTCAATTTTTGTCAAAGCTTTCTGCTGAAGTATTTTCCTTTCATTATCCTAGATTATATATGCTTCCCGTAAATCAGGTGTTTCAATTCTTTAATTCAACCATTGATTGGCATTCTTCGTAGCTCATTTTATGTATAACGCTTTATGCTTTTTATTCTTAGCAACGGTGCGTGCTTCTGCAGTTATTGACTGGAATGACTCCAAAACACTATTTTCCATTATTTCACAATATGATTATTTACATATGACTTTTTCATCGAAAATCACCACTTTTCTTCTCGAAATTTAATTTTTCTTTCAAATTTGTTAGTCGTTATTTTCTTTATCTCTATAACTGATGCGTCCAAGTAGAAAGTACAATCGTTAACATGATAACACTATGTTGAAAACAATATTATTATAGTTATGCTTTTCTATGATTTGATGAGATATTTTCCTTTTTATTTCACCAGATAGAGTAGTATGTTGGCATTTGTATTTATAGCATGATATACTATTCTATGGTGAATATAAATGATAGAATAGCAGTTGGAAATATTCAGTTTTGATCTTAGTCTGGTGTACGAAGTGGAACATTATATCAATAAACTTAATTAATATTCAAAAAAAGTTTCATTGAATTGAAAGAATACAACACACTAAAGGTTGAGTTGCTATCATAGAATATCGTATGCAGAAAAAAATTTGATTGCTAACGAACCGGACCTCCCGAAATACTTCCAGTTATCTGATTTCGTATGAAAAGCCAAACTATAGTTAACCGTCAGTTGAATACAACCTTTTAACTAATCTTCTATTTACATACCAGGATGTTTAACTACAAAATAAAAGAACCTGGCCTCTTGGCCATAGAAGCTCCTTCACTCACATTCATTTTAGAAAGATAATCGTTTCGCTTGCTCAAACTACTAAATGGAAGTAGGTATCTCAAGAAATGAAACTGTTTCTCGATACTACTTGAATGCAGTAATCCTTTTTTCCAGAAAGTCGAGATAACTCAGAATATATACATGCTATTTAACAATTTAAGGCAACTTAAAATTTCATCTTCGAGAACAAATAAGTTTTTTTGATATTGAAGGATACATGGAAGAAAAAACTTATCACCAAGAAAATTTTGGGACAAAAGAAAGCCAGTTTAGTTTAAAAGCACATTTCATAATTATTATTGTTATAAAAAATAGAAACATCCATTCATATAAATTCTACAAAGTTCCATTCAATGAAAATGAAAACTAAAATGACAATCACGTAATACAGAAAACTAGATATAGAAAATATCTTACTTGAATAGTCTTATACTAATTATAAATTGAGCAATAAGTGAGTCTAATGAAACAAACAAAAAAGAACATCTACAGTTTAGTTTTAATCATTAATACAGTCTTTTTTATTTTGTTTTATCTTTTTATTTTTATTGAATCTCACGAAGTTCGGTTCACGATTAATTACAGCAATCTTGGAGCTATCTTCTCTGTGAGCAATCGTAGAACAGGCTTAATAGTTTTTTTTTCATTAAATCAATGTTTTTCAAATAGTTCAACTCTTTAACCCCACGAGGTCAGCTTGATTTCTTTCTATTTGGAAATCAATGTCCAGTTTTTTCACTTTCATCACTTGACTACTCATTTCCAACGTCATCACCCTTGAAGCTATTTTGTTCTGGTGAACTTCATTTTAGTCAAAATGATGAAAAATTAAGACAAAATTGTGACAAGTTCGCGATGAATGTCTTGCAAGCTTGTAAACACAAATCTCAACAAAATAATTACAGTTGATGTTTTATTTTGTATTCAATCCTGGAAACTGCTGCTGTTAAATTTTTTCAGAAACTGATTTATAATAATGACTGTCCAATTAACAATCTACTTAATTTCAGTGAATATGAATTACAGTTTGAAAAATTTTCATTTCAAAACATGGATTCATATGTTAAGTGATGGACAACGTTAATCATTGTTAGATTTCCGGAATTCTATTGTATATAAAATGAAGAAGTTAAGTTGTAACCGGAATATTTGAAAAAAAGATGAACAATGTAATATATTCGAATCTGAAAAAATAATTCTTATGTTTAGTGAAACATAATCATTTGATATTAAACTTGGACGTACCTGAAGAAAAATTATTTGAGATTAATAAATAAATGACATGTTAAAAAAAAAGATTGAGAATGTGACTGATAAAATAAATTCAAATCAGTTGATAAATAAATTGAAATGGAAATTGCATGTATCTGAAAAATAAATATGATAAGATTAGTGAATAAATGACAAGTTAAAAAAAAATACAGTTAAATAACTATTTTTTAGTGAATTATATTATTATAATTTTGGCTTGATTATTTTATACCGGTGTTGCTGGCATCCCATGTTTCATGCTGTGTGCTTCTCTTATTGGTGTGCGATCGCTAGGATTGGTCAATGTTTCTGTGATATGAATATAGCTCTCTTGAATTTTCGTTTCCCCATGAATAATACTTGCGTCTTCACACTGAATGTTGTGATGTTTTGTCCATCGTGATGTACATGTAGTTTACGTTTTAACATTGCGTTGTCTACTTGTTTTGCCGATGTATGCGTATCTACTTCCACAGGAGGGTGCAAGATATACGCAATTCTTGTTTTCGGAAAGCCCATCTGGTTCAGTTTCGTTTAGGTTGCTTCTGAAGATATTAGCCGATTGGAATGCCTTGATTTTGGCTGTTTTTCTACTGGAATAAACAATGCGAATATATTTCCTGAGAAATTAAGTGAAATGATTACCAATTGCCGACCCAAGAGTTTTTTCCATTTAACGCCAATTATTTTCTTATGCTTGTGGTACTTTATATTTTCTGATTTTATAAGCAGAAAGAACTGACATGTTATAATTCTTATTACTGTCATATTATTATACAAAATCAATTTGAAGTTGTACATATGAATGTAGCTCTTCTGAACAAATTTAATTTTTTTTCAGTTACTAGAGATGCCTAATAAAAGATAAAATATTGAAAGTTTTACAATTATATCACCTTATCAATGTATCAAAACGATTTAAGGTAATTGAATTTATTGAACCAATTTTTCAAGATGATGAAAGTATGTTCTTTTATACAAATTTTGCTGTCGAAAAACTCAGAAGAAATGTATTTCTAACACTACTCGAAGTACTTATGAGAAATAAATCTTCGTGTGGTGATATGTAATCGATAATATTTATTTATGTACCAAGGGTACATATAGATGTTTATGCCCTGAGGACGACGTCTTACGAACCCGAGGGCCTCTGGCCCGAGGGATTGTAAGTCGCCCGAGGGTATACACATCTATTTATACCTTTGGTACATACAAACTTTTATGTCATACTAGTTAGCTATTGAAATCCAATCTTAATACAAATCAGTATTTCAAAAAATCTGGTTTGAATTAATAACATTGCATAGTAGGCACTATCGTTGCTAGGTGAATGTTGACAAACGTAAATGTCGTAAAATCGCAATAATTTTTATATGTGTCAAAGTAAGAAGCCAAAATGAACGAAGATTTTGGAATTCCTGACGAAATTATTAAAAAATCAAACTGAAAATCTGTTGCCAAAAAAGTCTAAAGAAGCTTACGACATGGAGTACGAAAAATTAGTAAATTGGATGCAAGAAAACTCCGTAAAAGATGTTAATGAAACTGTGTTGCTTGGATACTTCGGCGATCTCGCTAAACCATTTTCTCCGAGTTCCTTGTGATCCAAGTATTCCATGGCGAAGAAGATTTTAATAGTAAATAAAAATATTAACATTGCTAATTAAATAAGTTAAACAAAACATTATTTCTCTTTATGCCCAAGCGGGCCATAAAGTGAACTTTATGCCCGAACGGGCATTAAATACGACATTAGATAGTTGGTAACTAAGCAGTACAAACACAATAATGAACTAGTATGACATGAAAATATTTAAGGAACTACAAAGTCTCATTAAAATTTTTTTTAGTTCAATACAATTTCATAACACGCTTGTATAATATCTTTGGCAAAATTTGAGTAAACAATGGGTTCTACTACAGATAAACAATTTCGTTCTTTTTTGTAGTGAATCCTTTTGTCTCTTACAGTAGATGACTTGGAAGTAGTTTTTAGCCTCTAAGCTCATCATACGAGATTTGAATTCAATTTAATCTTTCGATGTCAAATACATAAAAGGATCTATAAGTTTCGATACCATGATGATATAATGTAATATGAGTTAAATTATCACCTACTGAAAATTTATCAGAATAACTGAAGGTGAAAGAAATCTTATAGCTCTTCTGAAGACCTTTCTATTCAGATAAATATCTGAAATATCAATAAGCCGATAGAAATATTAAATGTGTTTTGGATTAGTAAATGGATTAAATATTCTGGGCAATATAATATCTTCGCTACGCATCTAAATATTTGATCAAAAATAATTTGTAATAGTGCACATAATTCAATCTATTCACGAAACATTAGACGAAAACATGCAAGTCATCATTAAGAAGAGTGCTTAGCTTGTAGTCTCTGCTAGATTAATTCTATTGTTTCATTCATTTTCACCTTTTTGCTTCTCGGTTGTTAACATCTTCTCAATAGGAGCGTCTTACAATGTGCGTGCAGAAAGATAAGTTGTCTAGTTGAATAGTTATATCAATGAGGTTTATAATTAGTTGGTGGATGATTATAAATAGTTATTTATATTTAATTATATATTATTATCAGAAAAATGTTGCAGTTGAAGCAGTAATCAATCGAGGAAAAAAGAATTCCTGATCAAAAAGTGAGAAATATGAAACAAATAATTATACTCGTGAGAAGTTTATGAGTTTAAGTGACTACAAATATTCATATTTCGGATAAACTGTAGGTCCACCTAGTACAAACAAAACTATGTTCGTTATATTCATCACTTAGTTTGTTCGTCAAAAATTGCGATCGTCAAAATTCCGATATAACTTCAATATTCATTCCTAAGCTACTGTAATTCAGAGAAAGCGTTATGATAAATCCTCTTTTCCTGTAATCGGACATATAAATTCAATTATATCTCTAGAAGTTAATTTGTTTTCTGTCTTCATCCACAGAAAGATTCATTTGAATTTTCTATTCGGAGAGGATAAAACTTTGTCCCATTATAGTAATGCGCCATTCATTCTCCATCGTATTATCGACTGCCCAGAGTAAATTTTCGGAATTCCTCTTTGTTGAAGTCGTTATTTCTTCGAATGAATAAGTTATTTGTGAAGCATTAATCAGTGTTATAATTGTTAAAATAATAATGATGATATGCCATGGTCAAAATCCTCAAGCACTCCCAGATTATTTCAACAAATTGCGGTTTTTGCTTGATTTAAAGCGTTGTAAATCCCGAAGATGCACTTCATCACACTAATGGCGGATTTATGAAAAACTTTTTTTTTGTAAATTAATTTTACTAATGAATTTTGGATGGCTTTATGTATCTTTAAAAAGAATTTTGTTGTTTTTAAATTTCCTAAAATATATTCAGGAGACGATTCAGATATTACGTAGGCTAGTCTTACCTTACGCCTTTGCAAATATGTAACTAGGGCGTAGTACCATTATTCATTCTTTCATCCTCATCTTTTTTGATATGTAGAAGAGAGTTTCTTCATATTACCGCTTATCGATTCTTGATGGATCAGAGCTTCCTTTTTGCTCCAGGAAATATTACATCAACAGACAATTTTAGTAGGATCTGGAAGATTGTCTTCCTACAATTTTTCATGTTCTCCGACTAACATATTTCAGTAAGTACTTCGGTTGTATTTCTGTCATTTTCAGATATTTTTTCAATTTTTCATGTCTTCCATAGCTGACTCCACTTATTTCACAACTAACTTCAGAAAAACTTCTTGTTAAGGTTTTCTATCATCGCCTATTTTTTAGAGGCCGCATATAGTTTTATTGAGTTTGCCTAAAATACCTATTCTTTTTTATTTGCTTTTTACATGTTTGATTACGTTTATCAATACAGTATTCTGTATTTGGCCTCTCACTGACGCTCTTTCTATTTCTTTAGGCTTTTTCTATTCCCACTTTATTACTTGACAATATAATCGGTTTGTTTCTCCTTAGTTTTTTTGTGTGATCAATTTGAATTATGCAGGCATTATTCTCTATTTGCCTACATTATTTCAGAAATGCATTGGTTTCACTAGACAGTCTATTATGTTATTTTTATTGTAAATGGCCTCCTACTTCTTTGGCTTAGCTAGGAATAAACCCCTACTATATATATATATATATATATATATATATATATATATATATATATATATATATATATATATATATATATATATATATATATATATATATATATATATATGGTTGTCTGGTTTCCCGGGTTTGTATCCGCGTATGGGCTTCGTCTTCGTTGAAGTCTGCTCGAAGTTTCGGCAAAATCACATTTGCCATCATCTTCAGGTAGGTAGCTCATGTTGATCGGAGTGAATACACTGAACTGTACCAAGAATAGCTACCTGAAGATAGCAAATGTGATTTTGCCGAAACGTCAAGCAGACTTCAACGAAGACGAAGCCAATACGCGGATACAAACCCGGGAAACCAGACAACCAGATTATCTCCGATAGAACCTGAAAATCAACATATATATATATATATATATATATATATATATATATATATATATATATATATATATATATATATATATATATATATATATATATATATATATACGAGGATATATTGAAAAATTCTTAGCCTACTATAGAACCAAACAAAATTTCAATGTCAAAATATTTTATCACTGATTATATTCTCCTCTTAATTGTATACATTTCTTACAGCGAACCTGCGACGTCTTTAGACCTTTCAAAAAAAATATTTCTTCTTGCTCTGCAAACCAGACCTCCACAGCTTTTATTACCTCGTCGTTGGAAGAAAATTTACGACCTTTTAAACTTTTTTTCAGTTGAGGAAAGAGATGATGGTCGGACGGAGCCAAATCTGGTGAATAAGGGGGGTGTTCTAGTAATTCAAACCCTAAATCACGAATTTTTTGCATGGCAACATGAGATTTGTGTGCAGGGGCGTTGTCCTGCAAAAACAAAACACCTTTGGATAGCTTTCCGCGTCTTTTCTCTCCTTTTTTTTTCCGAAGAGTGGTCAGTAATGTCGAGAAGTAATCTCCAGTTATTGTTCTACCCTTATCCAAAAAATCGATCATGATTACTCTATGGCAATCCAAAAAACTGAAGCAAAAACTTTTCCAGCAGATTTTTGGACATGAAACTTCTTAGGTCTTGGAAAACCGGAGTGTCGCCATTCCATCGATTGTTGCTTTGTTTCTGGATCGTAGAAATGTACCCAAGTATCCATAGTAACAAATCGGTTCAAGAAGTCTACATCGTTTTCAAATCGAGCACAGATCGAACGCGATGCTACTACCCTTGCACGCTTTTGGTCAATATTCAAACATTTGGTGATCCATTTTGCAGCAATTTTTCTCATTGACGTGAACTATATGATGAATGCGTTCGTATGAAATATTCAGTGCTTCAGATATCCGTTTTAGCCCAATTCGACGGTCTGTTAAAATCATGTCATGAACTGCATCGATATTTTCGGGGACTGACACGGAAACTGGCCTTCCCGATCGGTCATCATCTTCAATGGAAAATTTACCTCTTTTGAAGCTTGCAGTCCAATTTTTCGCGGTCGCATACGAAGGACATTGATCACCAAGGGTAGTAAGCATATCTTCGTAAATCTGCTTACCTCTTAACCCTTTTAAATACAGGTACATGATGATGGCTCGATACTCCAATTTTTCGATTTTCACAATTTCGGTGGACATATTTTTTCTTTCAATTTATTGCGTAACTCTGGTTTACTTTTTTGACGTCAAACTTTACACTGACACTTCTAATAAGTTATTGTTCGTTGCTATGGTAACGCAATATTTTTTTTATGAAGGGAACTGGTCTAGTCTAACTAGATATCAATACATCCTCGCATATATATATATATATATATATATATATATATATATATATATATATATATATATATATATATATATATATATATATATATATATATATATATATAAAATAATGTTTGTTCATAAAAATACAATACAATTTGACAGAAACAATTTTAATTACAAATCCTTCAGAAAAAACATTGATACCTCGCTGAGGCATATAATGCCTGTGCGCGAGTTATAAAACCTGTGATGATATGTATAAACCATATAAAAATAAAATAGGTAACATAAAACAACATGATTTATTGATAATATAATGTGATTCGGTATTCGAAAGTCGAAGTGTGCGGTCGTGTTGAAGACCTCTTCGATTGTTTTTGTATTTATGATATGTATATACTTTAAATGCTTAGTTCAAACTAGTGTCAAGTTTGGCGTGGGAATTCGTTCTTTCTGCAAAGTGATATTTTGTCATTGTAAGCCTGATTTATGAAGTAATCAGGGTAATTATATTTTCGTCCAGTTAGAACTATTGATTGAAATTTTTGGGTTCGGAATTCATGAATATGGCTAGAATCTGTGCGAAATGTGAAGGGAGCAAAAAAACTTTCAGTTGTGATACCTGTGAACAATGTGTAAAGAATGTGCATCGCTTTCGGAAACCGAAATTAAAACGATGGACGTGAAGAATGATTGTCGGGATGGATTGAAACAACTTCCGGTTTTGACGCAGTTAGTGCGGGATCTTCAGAAGCAGGTGCAGGAATTAACAAAATTTAATGGAAAATAGATCGTCCAATGTCTTAAGTACTTCGGGAAATATTGTCGAGTCTGAGGCAATAATGTCTGAAATCCAGGAACGCCAAACTGAACAAATAATAAAATCATCGCTATTGTCAAAGAACCTAAATTTACATCTTTCTTGAAACGCAGTGAAGATTACCTAAATACTGTTAAAATTTTGCTTAAGGATTCTGAGATAAATATGGAAAATATAAAAACATTTAGAGTAGGTGTTTTTGACCCAAGTAATTCAAGGTTATAGAAGGTGATTCTCAACAATCCTGAAGAAATTTAAAAAAAAATTTCAAAAATGTTGGACCAAACCTTCGGGTTTTCAGAGATCAAACTAAAATGCAGAAAGAATACTATATTACGATAAAAACGAAATTAGATCAGTGCATAGCTGGGGGCGATCATTTCAAAATGATAAAATACATAAATGGTAAACCCATAATTGTAAATAAAAGATTGTATAATCAAAAAAAACAGTAGATTGTCCTAATATATTAGGTAATACTGATATTTTGTATATTAATGCGCAGAGTATTCTGGCTAACAAGGATAAGGTTGTAATTGAATTATTATGTTATAATCATGTTTTGGTACTTTGTAGTGAAGATCGTACAACTAGTGATAAGTATTGAAGATTTTTAAATGTAGTTGCCTTATAACAGCTCAATACGTCGCGATTCTGATTCAAGGCATTCAGGTTGTGTTGTGTTATATGTCCGAAATGATATAAGACACTCACTGGAAAGGTATTATGTTCTTCAGTGTAATTACTGGTATCTCAATATTTTAGTGTGAATTTCAATGAGGGTTGGTTGTTTGTATCATTCACCGAGTTCAAGCAACTCTGACTTCTTGAACGACATTGATCAATTGTGTGATGACTTAACTAGTTATAAAATGAAAAGTATCCTAGTTGGCGATTTGAATATGAACTATTTGAACTCTGATTTCTATTGTGGGAAAATTGAAAATATTTTCAGTGTTTACGGTATTAAGCAGCATATCACTGTGTTTACTAGGTGTACTTTGGAAAGTAACACAATAGTTGATTATGTAGTTACAAACTTCGATGATATTGTTACAAGGGTTCATAAAAGCCCAGTAATTGCAGGTCATTTTGTTATATCAGTCAATGTTTGTAAAAGTAGGCGCAATCTTGCTGACAATTTTAAAATAACGAGAAAGCTTAATGAAAGTAATTTATTGAGGATGAATCTGAATTTGATTGCATGTAGTTCTATGTTGAATTGTGTTGAAATAGATAAATTTTATATAAATTTATTGAATAAATGTACTGATGTTGTGGATGAAATGGCACCTGTTAGATTAGTTCAATGTAAACCAGGTAATTTGCCTGGGTACGATGCTGACATGAGGGTGAAAAGTAATGCAAAGAATGCTGCTTACTTTAACTTTATTAGAAATAAGTCTAATATTAATTGGAATAATTATAAACAACATCGTAATCAGTATTCGAGTTCACTAAAAGTTAAAAAAGTGCAATATTATTTCAAAAAAATTGACTCTATCAAAAATAATGCACCGTTAATGTGGTGAACTTTAAAACAACTAGTAGGAAACCGTGACTAAAATTTTCAATAACGGCATTGAATTTAATATTAACAATGCTAATCTTACTATTCAAAAGGAACTTAAAATAGCGGAATATTTCAATACCTATTTCATTGATAGCATAAAATATATTGTGGAGTCAATTGATGACAGTGCTTTTAGGTTGAGGACTGCTTTTCACGAAAGCAAATTTCTTCAATTCAAACCTGTTGAAAAGACATTGAAGGTCTCTAATGAATAAGTTAAAGAATAAAACGTTGATTGATATCAACAAAGTTTACAAAACATATATTTGATTCAATAGGTCATGTTTACTTGCATTTTGTAAATACATCTTTATTTTACGCTAAAATACCAGATGAACTTAGAATAAGCACTGTACTACCTATTTAAAAAACGAAAAATTCAAATGAAGCATGTGATCTCCATCAAATAAGGTAAGTATTTCGGTTCAGTACCTGGGGGGGGTTAGATAGAATTGATGGCTTCTCCAAATTATCAGAGATTTAACAGTGGGGAGTAGTTAAGGTCCAACTGATCACTGAGAAGAATGTAATAATGGGATTTTTTTGGAGTTTGTTTATTTCCATGGCATCCAGGAAGTTAAATTTCATACTTTTTTCACAGTAATGAAAAATTTTGGCTTTAAAAAAGGATGAGATGTTATGTCCTTTCGACTCTAGATGTTCCCTCAAAGCTGAATGTCCATTTTTTAGATGTTCTTTTAGCCTAGTTTCAAAACATCTTCCGGTCTGGCCTATATAATATGATGACTAACATTCTTCACTGTCCATTCTAATAATTTCTGTCTTCTTTATTGAATCGACTTTTGACATTTTATTATTAGAAATCATTTTATTCAATCTGCTATGATTCGAGAAAGCAATATTAAAGTTATTATTTTTGAAGAATTGAATAATCTCCGAAGAGGGTATGTGCGTATAAGGGATGCTCACAAACTTTTGTTCATTTTTATTAATACTATTGCAGTATGGTCCCTATAATTGAATATTGATGAATGTTTCTCTTTTTTCAAAATTAAATCATTTATTATTCTTAGTGGAAACTCATTGTTGATAGCTATTTTCTGTGAAAGGTCACATAGAGTAAATCCAGATAATATTCATATTTTGTCGTTCACTTTTGAATTTAATTTGCATTGAAATTTTCAGCTTTTCAAAATCAACCCTCTATTGATTGTATAATATATTAGAAATATGCGGCACACACGTACACACGTATACAACGTGCCGTTTCAAGATCATAGTCGACTTCGAGGTTTATCGTATAGGATTAATTTTTGCAAATAGTATTCTCCCTATAATTCAGTACTTGAAGCTCACTCGTGACAAGCATAGAAATTGGAAACGTAGTTTGACTCTGACATGACAAAAATGCCAATTATATGTATATGTGACTGTTAATATGAATATGGATGCTCGCAGGTATCTGAGAATTTATCAGAGAGCTTTTCGTACTTCAGTAACGTGATCTGTGTTTAGAAATGTTATCCATCCAATTTTATAAATTTCCTGATGATGACTATAACAAAACATATTCTAATTAGATATGAATAATTCTCCCTTGATAAATTTATTTTAGTGAAATACGAATCTTTGTACCTGTTGTTAGAAAGTCGACTTCATTGTAATTTTGTTATTTGACTTTCAAAGCACTTTTTTATTTCTTTTTGAGAAAAAACATGTGAAAAATAATAAAACACAGTCAAGAATATTTCAAATATATATATATATATATATATATATATATATATATATATATATATATATATATATATATATATATATATATATATATATATATATATATTCCTTGTCGTTGTTCAGCTCTCGTATACTTTTAATTACTTCATCGTAAGTACAGTATGTTATCAGTGGTTGTGCTGCCGAAATTTCTTCCTTTTCATAGTTATTATTTTCTCTCTTCTTGATTCAATAGCTTCGCAAAATGTTGCCGACATATTTCCATAACTTCTTCTGTTTCTACCATGCATTTTTCTTCTTTAGTTTTACATATGAATGGCCTTGAGTGGTAATCTTGTTTAGTGTTTCTTATTATATTATATAGCCTCTTGACTTCTTCATTTCTCTTTGATTGCTCCAGTTCTTGTATTTGGGAATTCAGCAGAGCTCCTGTAGTTCAGTATATAACTGATTTCAGTGAAAAAAGTATTTCTTAACTCCCTGAAGAAGTGAGTTTGAAAATCTCTATGTAAAACAGATTTAAAATACTAATTTCTTTTGACGGAAATGTTATGTCAGCTTAAATTATATATTTTGAAAACAATTTTTTTTTAATTTGATAGAATTAGAGTAGAAAAAATTTAAAACACTCTCGGGAGGCAAGTTTTTTTGAACACTCTCAAAATATTCTGCCTGCCCTCGCTACCGTTGCATGAACATCACGTCATCGAATGGTAAGTAACGCAAATGTTCCTTGTAGTGCTTAACTATTTTTCTGGTTGAAAAAGTAGTTTTTTCTCGAATATATAAACACAAGCAAGAATATAGAATGAACGTGTGAGTGAAATAATGAACATATTTTCTTCTTAATAAATAAAATTACTTTAAAAAATTTTAATTATTCTTCGATTGATACATACTCTCTGTCATTGGATAGTTCGACCACTCTGTTGTTTTGTTGTTGCGCCAGTTCCGGAAAGTGAGCCAATAAGACCGTCTTGAATACGCGCTCTTGTAAGCCTTCCTCGATTTAGTTGGCTATAATTATAGTGTTTCTAGTTTCACTGCTATACTAATTCTGGTGGAGTTATAGAAAGCTGAATATTAAAAATATCCTTTTCAAAATTTTTGTATAAAATAACTTAACATTATTATTATACTGATAGACATAAATTTGATGACTTCAAAGATTTTTACTGTAACGCAGGTTTAACTCTCGATATAAGTACAACATCCGGTCAATTTGAAAATTTATTTTCTGTTAACTGCAGACAAAATAAAGTATTGTACATTTGTGAAAATATAAGATATTGGCTCTGGAACTACAATCAAAGAATGGTTTTTCTTGAAATAATAAATTACTATTCAATGTGGAAAAATTTCTGGTTATACACAGAGAAGATTATTAATTTTTCATTTCAAAGGATACACCTATATAACTACATATTTGATTTCAATGGAAAAGTCTGAGCAATTATTTTGTATTGTGTCCTGTATCTACCTTAAAACGTTTTTGATATATTTATACATGAAAAATAACAAATGCTCATACTCATATATTTACCAAAATTTAAAAAAAAAATATTTTCTCGCGCCCGTTTTGGAAAATGTTACGAAAACAGCTGAATGTCTCTCATATCTTCTAAGAAAATATTGATTAAGCATACAGGGTGCCAAAAATTCTTCAATCTGGCAATTGAGAACCCCCAGTTTTTTCAACTACGTCATATTCTACTGAACCGTTTCTATATTAATCTAAAAGCATGCATTTTCTCCCATAATTTTCAACAACATGCTTTCAAATTAAATGGCCATGGAAGACAACATAAAGTACAAAACATTACAGTTTGTAAGAAATGTTAGATAGTTAATCAAGTGAATGACTAAAAATTCAAGAAAAGTTCAGTTTCACTTACAATCGAAGAGTATTTGAATACGTTATTTATGGAGAAAGTAATATCATGGACATGTAATATATCCACAAAATCAGAAACCTCAAGAAAAACCGTGGAACGAGTGGAAGAAAACTTCAAACACTGTGGAACAGTCAGTAGAAGAGTACAAAAAATGGTTATCAAAGAAAACATTGAGGAAGCAAAGTTTGGATAATTTGGCTCATATCTTTCAATTTCAACGAGGCCTGTAGCAGCGCAATCGGAATCGCACAAAACGTCGATATTACGAATTTAACGAGAAGATATAAGTTCTAGAAGATTGAAATTCTGGGAATTTATTTCTATTCAATAGCGAGGAGGCAAGTCTCTTTTTGAATGATATTATTAGGATAAAGCAAAATGCCTAACACATATTATTTTTAACATTTTTTAATTCCAATTATTTGAGTGACACAAATGTCAATTTCTTTAGAGAATGCATTTCAAGGAACCTGGCATTCAAATGCAGGTATATTTAGTCATAACAAATAGTGTTAGAATTGTATCAGAATAATTGAAATTCTAGGAGTTCAAGCGAAAGTTATATTATACTTTACATAGGTATAAAACGTATTTCTCAACTTATAAGTGAGCGCTATTTGAAAATCAAGCGACAACATGCCGCTAAACGATTACAAATAAATATTTAACCAAAATAATAGGGTTGTAATATTCATATGGTAAACAATCTTCTGCAAACCTATTTGCTTAGCAAATGATTGCTAATTATTGACTTCATCTTTGGCTGCTCCGATTCACAGACCTCCCTGTTCTAGAGTTTTTATTTAGGTACAGTGTCACTGCACTCCAGTAACTACAATAATTATAGACAGCTGGCAGAAACTTTGAAACTCTTTCGAAAAACTTAAACCGTTGTTAACGAAAAGAGTCATGCATGATGGTTTGATATAAGCCAGAAGTCATCATTTTGAATATTTACCAAATCTTTTTTAATTAATTTTTCTCCGATTTTTATTTTTTATTTATAGCTTGAAAACTTATGTATCTTTCATACGAAAAATAAATAGTTGATAGTGTTTCCCATCATTATTTTGTAGGTGTTTCTTATGGGTTTCTGTTTTCATGAGTAACAGGAATGAAACTTATCAATAAAAAATAAATAAATTTGAATGATTTTTTTTTGTTTTCTAAAACTTTCCCTACAGTCTTTCATTCCATCAATTCCGACTGGCAGTTTTCATAGAAATGTATTCGGCAACTCCTTTTACATGACCAATGATTTTTCGGATTTATTGATTGATTATCAGAGGTCGAAATTAGATTGCACCTAATTGGAGAATATTTGGGGCCTCTGTATTCCGGTGAATGAAATATCTAGCTCATTTTTGAATCTCTCGTAATTATAGTTTTTCCGCAATTAAGAAGGAATATTCTCAGAGGACCAGCCTGTATAGTGTTAGAACGAAATATAAATTCAGTAGAGCTGTTTATGTTGCCTACCTAGAGTCAAAGATATTTAATTATTGATATGAAGGAAAAGATATTGCGTTGGGAGTGAGAAATATTCTGCTAATTGTAATTCAAATGTCTTTAAAAATATTCTTGTGCCACAAGTTTTTTCACTAGCGATTCAAAGATTCTGATACATCTTGCTTCATTGTAAAAAAATCATTTCACCATTTAATCAATTTCGAAAATATGAAAGGGTAACAAACAAAAGGATTATTCAACCAGAAACCAATATATTAAACGTACTGAAAATAATATGATATATTTAATAAATATATTGTTAATACACAACTGAAACATGTAAAAGACAGAAATAATTACAAGTTCACTAATTTATACAGTCTAGGTTATTGATTGCTACAACTAAAAGGTGTTTTCATATATAATTTGTAAGTAAAAATAAGGAATAATGAACTACAAATGAAATAATATCAAAATATTCTTGTATGGAAAATGTCAATACTTTACGAAGGTCTAAAGAATTATAACTTTTGATTATTCGCATAAGTCTCTCTCAATGTAATTGTCCAGAAATGCCAGTGGAAAACTTTGAGCACATAGCTCAATTTTCAGCTTCAAGTAAAACAACATCAATTTTCATTTACGGCACACGGTACGGTAACGTGGAAACTTTGACTAATCATTATTGAATTTTGCGTATCCTTTCTTATCTATTGATGTTATCAAAAAGCTTCTACCATATATTTCAACATAATTATTTTCTCTGAATGATTTCGTGAATATATGTCAGATAAATTTATATCTATGAATTCACAAATAGTGCATTTTTATTTTGTTTATAATTTCATTGTGTATTATGTTCGGAAATATGTAGTTCTATTACAAAAAAAAAACTCAACTATACACTGATTTCAAGAGTTAAATACTCGCACGCAGTCGCTTGAGATAAAATGTGTGAAAAATATACCAACATTTACATTGTTTGTTCACAATTATGAACATGAAGAACAAAAATAATTTTCATCTGCCGTTTTTCTTGAAAGGTTGAAAAGATTCAATACAGAATATATTTTGTTTCTGATTTGAGCGGTTACATAAAGTCAGTCTGAGAAAAATCTTCCTCAATTTAACGACGTATAGAATTTTCCCCAAATTAAAACTATTATTGAAAAATTCAATACTGAATAATGAAGAACGGACAAAAATTGAAATTTTGTATATTCGACTCACACAATTCGGTGTAAGTCTTTTATTGGGTGTAAACTTTCCACTGCTCTGGAAAGTAATGTTAAGTCAGAGTACTTTAACATCATCACTAGACTGTTCTGGCATCTAATTATATATAATACTAAATAAATAATTGGTTTGCCATTTTGGACTTCCCAAAATGCAGGCGGCCGAAGGCCGCATTATGGCAAACTTATAAAGCCGAGATAAAGAGATCGGCCCCGAATCGCGGGGCCCGAAGGGCCCCGTCGATCGCCCACGTCCTTTCCGTAGTGCTTAGGCTACGTCTCGCCTCGATCCGAGACGCCGATTTTCGATATCGAACGTTTAAAGTTTGACGTTTCTCCGAAATTCGCGAAAACGGCTGCATTCCCGACCCTTAAGAACTATTTTCGCTTCACATGGACTTCAATTCACGTGACCGCCTTTCGAGCCGACAGTTGGACGGGTGGAATTCTATCGAGAAGTTTCTAAGTATAGTAGTATTCTACCGATTCTACCGATTCCGCACAAACTACGATTGACCGTGAGCAGATGGCGCGCCCGTTCGACAGAGGCAGGGACGGGCTCAGCACTTGACGCGTCGCGTACCGTTCGACAGAGGCAGGGACAGGCTTTGCACTCATCGTGGTTCGGGAAACTATATTTTCATCGATCTATAGTTTTCACGGATCTATTTAATAGGCGGGGGAGCCTCTCACTAGTATATAATACTAAATAAATAATTGCTTTGCCGTTTTGGACTTCCCACAATGCAGGCGGCCGAAGGCCGCATTTTGGCAAACTTATGAAGCCGAGATAAGGAGATCGGCCCCGAATCGCGGGGCCCGAAGGGCCCCGTCGATCGCCCACGTCCTTTCCGTAGTGCTTAGGCTAGGTCTCGCCTCGATCCGAGACGCCGATTTTCTATATCGAACGTTTAAAGTTTGACGTTTCTCCGAAATTCGCTAAAACGGAAGCATTTCCGACGCTTAAGAACCATTTTCGCTTCAATCCGACTCGCATTAACGTGACCGCCTTTCGAGCCGATAGTTGGTTGGACGGGTAGAATTCTATCGAGAAGTTTCGGCACGGCGAGGCCCAACAAGTACACGGTTATTATTCCAGCAACCGTGCAACAAGTATAGTAGTATCCTACCGATTCCGCACGAACTACAGATTGCAGTGAGCAGATGGCGCGCCCATTCGACAGAGGTAGGGACGGGCTCAGCACTTGACGCGTCGCGTACCGTTCGACAGAGGCAGGGACAGGCTTTGCACTCATCGTGGTTCGGGAACCTATATTTTCATCGATCTATAGTTTTCACGGATCTATTTAATAGGCGGGGAGCCTCTCACTAGTATCTCATATATGTCTTATAACTCAATATACTATGTGAATACGTAGGCAACATGCGAACTGTTGATAATCTATTTCTGATTATCCACAAAAACTACAGTTTGAACGCTCTTATTTCAAAATATTTTTTATATCCCATCAATATCAAATGCCGCAAATGCATCATTTGAATCAGTTCACTGACCAAATAAAGCATGTATAATAAAACACTAATAAGTAATTAATGGAATCAAATATAACTTCAAATTATTTCTGAACATAATATCTGCTATCGTCAAATCATAAGCCGGTCGCTATTTTGGCAATGACTTTTCAAATATTTGTTGAAAATTGAGAACCTTGGTGCAAAAAGGGTATAAGTCGCTATTTTTTGAAATTGAACTGGTACAAAATATACCCTATCATTTGGTGCAAGAACGGGACGAGTATCATGACTCATTTTCTCCATAAATTTATCGCAATAACGGGATAAGTCGCAACGACTTATCCCCTTTTTGCACCAAATAAACTGTTATTTTGATTTTAATGACGGTTCAATAGTGGTGAGATTTACTGAATTCCAAGAAGCCGATTAACTTTAATAATTGAATCAACTGTTATAATACTCCGTTGCATCTTGAAGATGCTAAATTAAAAAATGTTATAAGACATATAACGAAATCTGAAATGCCATTATATAAAACATTAAAAAGTTATGCGTGAAAATGATATTTCCGATACGGAATATGAAAATGTTTTTGACTGATTATAGTTTCTATTTTCTTGGAATAATTTATTGTTCTTGAGTTGTATGTTTTTTTTTGCTGTGCAGTATGTTTTATGCATTGCAATATGGTTTTTTGCTTTGAAGTGTGACTCATGCCGTTCTTGCACCAAATAAGAAAATTTGATGATATTTATGTTTTTTTGTTCAAAATAGCCCAAGTCAGATTCTTATACAAAAAAAAATGCTCTCTATGAATAGAAAACACATAAAAACATTTTTCGAATGTTTTTCGTTTCTCCTGAAAATTTTGAAAATGTCGTCGGCTTCTTGCACCACTGTCCTCAATTATTTGCTACTGTATTTTGTTTTGGTTTGAAGTTATCACTATAGATTATTTTGTCAAAATTAAACTCATATGTCATAAAAATTATCTCTTTTTTCAATTTATTTTAGTTATCCTCATTTTTATATATTTCGAAGTATGTATAAATGATTCAATTTCGCCCAAAATCTTATAATTAGTCTATATTTCTCACATTATGCGAATATTGGCGTATACGTTGATATATCCTTTATTTCATTATATTCCTTGATTTAATTCTTGAGTATAGTCTGGAAAAATAATCAAAATAATCACATGGCCAGACCGTGGCTGTCTGACCATGTGATTCTTGTGTTCTCAATTTTCCATGTAATATTGTAATTGTTTAAGGATTTTTCTGCTCTTTGCAGTGGCGACGATGTCAATCCTTATTTTAAAAATGTTTCATTGACTCTGTTAGTTAGAAATGTTTCTTTGAATTTTCTGTTTGATGAAGATGTTAGTTTCCTTAATACTCTCGTTTTCAGTCCTGAAGAAGAGAATAAATATTTCTCGAAAGCTTGACCTAATACAGAAGGAGTTTTTTCTTTTTTCCTTGGCATTCCAAAATTTTTACTGCAGCCTCACGAACAGATACCTTTTAGTTGGTTTTCGAAGTTCTTTTATATATATATATATATATATATATATATATATATATATATATATATATATATATATATATATATACATATATATATATATATATATATATATATATATATATATATATAATATATATATATATATATATGTATATATATATATATATATATATATATATATAAATATAAATATTGAAAGAAAATGATATATGAAGAAGCGACAGTGTGACAAAGAAATTTATTCGTCCACAATCTCAATATATCGTCAATTTATTATTGACTTCCTCGGGAGAAAATCTACAAATGTGCTATACAAAAAGTTGAGAAGACAGACCACAAAAAACTAATGTACTTACAAATACACAGTCAGTCACTACATAAATTATCATCAGGAACGTTCAGCAACATTTTCGGAATGAGAGTTATCATACGAAACATCAAAAATAAAGAACGGGTACACGTGAGACTATTATTTAGAAGAAACTACAGAGTGATAGCTATAAATAAGTTCTTAAATGTTACAATATATGTTACAACATATGTTACTCAACTGGCCTACATCTGATATTAAATTAATAGCATTTTTATTTTTCTTGATGTGGCACATCTCAAGAAACAATCTGCTTTTATAATTTTCCTTCATTTCTAATAATTTAACGTTGTCATAATAAACTATGTTGTATTTTGCTATTTTTATGTGTGGAAAATCTTTGACAACATTTTCAACATATTCAACAACATTTTCGGAATGAGAGTAATCGTAAGAAACATCACAAATAAAGAACGGGTTCACGTGAGACTGTGATTTAAAAAAAAAACTACAGAGTGATAGATATTTGAATCAGGTCTAAAATGTTACAATATATGTTACTCAACTACCCTAAATCCGATCCAAAATCAATTGCATTTTTATTTTTCTTGATGTGGCATATCTCAATGAAGAGTCTGCTTCTATAATTTTCTTTTATTTTCAATATTTTCACTTAGTCATAATTTAAGTAATGGCCAATATTTTTTTGATGTTCTACTACTACACAGGAATTATTACCTAATCGGTAATTACTCCTGTGTTGTGTTAATGTTTGTTTAATCCACTGTGATTTGTCCAACATAGCAACCACAACACACCTCACATGGGATTTCATGAATGACATTGCTATGGTATTATAAGCATGTTGTATTTTGCTATTTTTATATGTGAAAAATCTTTCGAGCGATCTTGAGCGAAGTTAACACCAAGCTACGGACCCACATTTCTGGTGATATAATCAGTGATTTTTCTCGCAGACAAGATCATAGACATAATTTTAGTTTTAACAAAATTAAAATATTAAATAGGATGGAGTTTGATAAATTAATCAACCTCCAGGACAAATATTGCAATAAAATTTTTTCGACATAACATCAGAAAAATCTAAAGCATTCCTGACGAAATCTCCAACTATTTTTCAATATATGTACTTATAAGAATTTAAAACTGCACGGAATCCTGGCAAATTTCGAAGACATCATTGATGAGATAACGTCTGAAATTTATAGAGGGATAAAATTTGCAAATATTTTTAGGAATTTTACACATAATTCTCAATTGGAAGCACCAACACATTTGAACACATCAGTCTGTTAGCAACCTGCATCGAGTGTAACACGTGCAAAACAGTTGTTAATAAATCGAGTTTATATTATGGGTATAAAGAGAATAAATACCATCATTCTTGATTTTAAGAATGTGCGAAAAAAGCCTCCTGATATCGTAATTCATCGATGGATCAAAGAAAAATTTGGTTTTAATAAAGATGAAATATTATGCATACAAATCGATCACGTAAGGCTAAAGATATATGTAAAACTTATATCTGAATTATTAGTTAAAAATGCAGTGCAGAAGTATGAAGAAGTGCGGCTATTATACTGTGATGAAAATACTGAATACGAGATTTTTGTAAGTGAGCATTGCGATGACGTCTGGGTAAGAGTGTACGATTTTCCACCAGAGTTAGAAAATAGGAAATTGAACGAATTTTTTGGGAAATTTGGCATGGTAAAAAAAATCAAAAATGAAATATGGTCAGGAGATGAAGACTTATACGGTGTAGAAAGTGGTGTTCGATCAGTTTTGATAGCTTTGAAAAAACAAATTCCCTCTTTTGTTACAATTGATGGGTTTAAGTCTTTAATTACGTACAGAAACCAAGAAAGGACCTGTATGACATGCAATTTACCAGGACATCTGAGAAAAGACTGCCCCTCTAAACCACAAAATAGAATGCAAATTCTAAGAGCAGCTGGCAGTCAACCCGCTTCGAAGTATACGAACCCTTCATATGCTGAATCTCTGCGAGAAACTGATGTAAGTACAAACCTTGAGATACCTGAAGCAGCATCCAATATGATTGTAATAGAAGCGGAAATACACAATGAGGATCGAGATGAATATAATGAAATTCAGGAAGAAAAGTCAGCAGAGATAATAGAACAAGTGAGGATTTATTCAATGAGAGTATTAATAACGAAACTGAAAAAGAAGATTCCGATGAAACTGGAGACGATTTTGAGCTAAATCAGGAAGCAGAATTTGAGAAACAGAAAAAAACGGAAGCGACAACCTCTACCAATTTTAACGTCGAGTGAGGAAGAAAGAAAAGTACCACCCTTGAAAATTACAATAGGAGAGAACGGCCAGAAAGTGAGTAAATGGAAAACAAAAAAAAGCAGCAGTAATAGTTCAGCAGGAACTGTATTAATTCAGTAATAATAGAAATAGATCAGGAGGAATTGTAAGTTATTTCATATTTAAAATTGTCATACGATGGGTACTCTACTAAAAACTATTAGCACGATAAATGTAAATGGAATTAAAGACTATAACAAACACTACTTGATAGCTAATTATATTAGGGACAACTCCATTGATATCATTTTTGTACAGGAAATTAATACTGACATTTTCAAATGCCCAGTAGGTTATGAATTTTTATTTAATGTAGGTGATAGTAATAGAGGAACAGGAATAATTTTTAAAAAAGGTTATAAAATAAGTGATATTTTGATGAGTAATGATGGCAGAATACTTTCTGCTACAATAGATAACATGCACTTTGTGAATGTATATAGCCCTTCAGGCTCTCAGAATTATAGGGACAGAATTAGGCTCTTTGAACAGGAATTAACTCCACATTTGAAATTTGCACAACCTCTATTTCTGTTGGGTGACTTTAATTGTGTGATTAAAAGGAAGGATACCAGAAATGATACCCCCATTTGCAAAAACTTAGGTAGTATCATCTCCCGACTGAAAATGATAGATACATGGGAGTTGATTCGTGGTCAAAAAGTAGAATATACCTATGTTAGAAATAATTGCGCCTCAAGAATTGATAGAGTTTATTTGGCGGATGAATATAAAGGTATCGTTTTTAATAGTAAAATAATTCCAGTTGCATTCAGTGATCATAATGCTGTGATTGTTTCTTTAAAAGCAGATTCAAACGTATTCATTAAGCATGGATGGGGTTACCAAAAAATAAGACCGTCATTATTGGCTAATTCAAATGTCACAAAAGAATGTGAAATCCTCATCAACGATTTGAAACAACATAAAACTTATCATGAAAACTTAATTTTTTGGTGGTTTGAAATTTTCAAACCCCGAATAAAGAAATTCTACAAGAAGATCGAAATTGAACGTGCTACTGACTATAAAAGACTACTAAATTTTTATAATAATTGCTTATTTGAATTGAAAGACAAATTGAATAACGGTGAACTTGTTGTTGATGAATTTCGAGAAATAAAATTAATCATAAAAGAAATCAAAGAGAAACAAATGAATGAAATTTTTGCCGATCGTAATAATATTTGTTTTTCTGATGAGCAGAGCTTATATGATATTGTTGATCTGAGGCGAAAGAACAAAAATTCTTCCTTCCAAATGTTGAAAACAGAAGATAATACTGTCCTTAACACTAGTGATGATATTATTAAATACGTAACGATGGAATACCAAAAGATCTTCACAACGCATCCAAATCTGAATGACAAAGATATGAAATGTTTATTATCTCACATTACAAAAAAGTTTCCCTGAACACGGCACAAAATTAAATGAAGATATCAGTATAAATGAGTTGAAAGAAGTTCTCGATAACCTCGGAAAAAAAGCCTGTGGTATTGACGGTATCCCCTATAGTTTCTATAAAAAATTTGATTATCTTATAGATTGTGAACTAGTAAAATTATACAATGTTCTCCTGAATAACAAGGGAGCACCCCCGAAAAAGTTTACTGATGGAGTAATATTACTTATTGCTAAAACTAAAAAACCAGAGAAATTAGAAAACTTCAGACCAATTACTCTGACTAATTGTGATTATCGCATTATGATGAAAATTTTAAGTAATCGCTTGAATATAACAACTGAATATTTAATTGGAAAGGGACAATCTTGTGAAAAAGGAAAATCAATATTCACAAATCATATATTACTTAATGATTTGATTATGTACTTCGAAAAACAACCTTCGCTCGTTGGTGGTGTTTTGGTTTTGGACTTTCTAAGAGCTTTTGACAAAATTGCACACCTATATCTCTTCAAAGTTTTGGAAAAAATGGAGATTCCACCGAAACTGACCAATTTCCTTGAAAAAAATTACGCAAATACTCATTCAAAGTTGCTGATCAATGGATTTTTATCTAATGATATTAAAATTAATGTAGGTATCAGGCAGGGTGTCCAATATCTATGACCCTCTTCAGTCTTGCAATTGAACCCTTTCTTAACCTATGCTACTTTGTTCTTGAAGGAATTAGCATATATGAAGAAAACATTAAAATATGCTCATATGCTGATGATGTCATTATATTTTTGAAAAATTCACGTGATATAGACAATCTAATGTTTATTTTCAATATTTATCAGCGGGCAACAAACAGTAAAATTAATTACAAAAAATCAAAAATATTACCACTAGGACAATGGAGAACCAATTACAATGATCTTGATAGGAAACCCTTCGAATATGTTCAGCATATTAAAATATTGGGAATTATTGATGGTGAAAACTTAGAGGAAACAAGAGAAATGAATTGGACAAATATATATAACAATATGCAAAACACATTAATAGGTGATAAATTACGGAACATGGACTTAATAACAAAAGTGAGATACATTAATACTTATATAAGTTCAAAAATATGGTATACTGCTCATATTGTACCATTGAATGCTAAATATTATCAAAAATTCTGTTCAAGCATAGGCAAATTCATGTGGTACAAAAACCTGTACAGAGTCGGAAGACAACAACTATACTTACCAGTAGTAGAGAGAGGATTAGGGCTAATGAATATTTATATCAAGGCACAAGTTTTATTAGTTAAAACTTACTTTTACTCATGGATCTCAAAATACAGGGAAAATAAAATCAAGTATTCATCCTTCTTATGCAAATATATATTTGAGCACTCTTTGACTACAAATATTGGCCAGTACAAACAAATCAAAAAATTAATTAGCTCTTTAAACTTGAATAGAAATACTGATTTAACATCAAAAAAATTATATGATCTAATATCTAAAAAAAGTAAGTGTCTGCCGCCAATACAATCCAAATTAAGAAATAAAGAATACAATTGGAAAATGGTGTGGTCCTTTATTCACAATAAAAATCTGGCTGCTTCCTGGCGATCATCTTTATACCTTGTAATTAATGATGCGGTATCCACCAGATTCAAATTGAAACAACATAACTTGGACAATAATGATATATGCCCAAAATGTCATTATGTGGATACTTTATGGCATAGAATAAAATATTGTATACCTTCAAACGAATGCTGGGACAAAATAGCTACTATGATTAGAGGAAGCCTTGGAATAAACATCGATTTATTCGATGACGTCCTGAGTTTACTTTCTATAGAAATCCCAAGGAAAAAAGATCGCAATTGTTATATGTGGTACATAACTGGGTTAATTTTTGCTATTATGAATTATGGAGGATCATGTGAACAAATGCTGAACAATTTGAGAAAAGACCGACTCAATAAGTGTAAAAATAATAATATAAATGAGTTTGGTCAAAAATTATTTTCCTTTTGATATATATGTATATATATATTGTTTTCTTTTTATTTCAATTTCGTTGTTTCTTTTATTTGTTTTATCGATTTTAAAATTTGAAATGCAAAATATGAGTGATATGTAATATGTGATAAAATAAATGGTAAAAAAAGAAAGTACCAAACATGTTTGGAAAAAAAAAAAAAAACACAGTGTTAAACGAAACTAAACGTTTTTTGAAAGAAAAAACTCAACGTTCTTCAGTCTGATAAGGGTGGTTCAACCATTGTGATTTACGGAGGAGACTTATACAAAAAACGGATGCTCTGTTACAGGATGGCTCAACATACAAAATAGTGGAAAAAGTACCAAATACTGGTGTCCAAACACAATATAACAGATGGATTAAAACATAAAAAAATAACAATGAGATAAAAAAGGAAGATGCAAAGGAACTCATCATTTACAATTCTGCCTTTCTCAAGTTATATTGCTTTCCTAAAATAAATGTTACTACAACATATAATATTTCGAAATACTTGGTGTTTTGAAAACTGCCTTTGGGGATGACACACTCTATAATGTTAAGGACATTTTCACTTTTGTTGGCCACATTTCAAATTTCTCTTTATGTTTTGGTTTCGTTCGATGTAATTTCATTGTTTACCAATATTTCCGTTACTCTCATAATTTATATATTATGTATATATAATACATAAAATGGCAAAAAAAAAGGAAAGTGCACCAATATAGCAAACACAAATGTCATTAAGTTAGTCAGCTTCATCTTTGATAATACATATTTCATTTCTTATCGTGAATTTTATAAACAGATTTTTTAGAACACCTAGGACTCTCCTATCAGTCCTATATTAGCTAGCCCAGTTTGTTCTAGACTATCTATTTGACACAATTTATAAATTATTTTTCTTATCACCCGAGTAGCCAAAAATACAATACAATGAAGTATATGATGAAAAAAATCACACTTTCTGAAACCAAATTTGAAAAGGGTGTTCAACATATTTGTCAATAATGGTTATCCTAGGCATGTACTCAATAAATTGATCTATGAAAACAACAATTTAGATGCACCAACTCAGGAGGGTAATATACAAATAAAGTTCAAAAAACTTCCATTTGTTGATAAGTTATCACCTCAGATAATAAGGCTTCTTTCAGACGAGGACGCTGTATCCCAGACGCGCGTATCTCAGATACAGAAAAAGCATGCAGTTAAATTGTAGCTTACACACGGCATTCGGCAACGCATACAGTATCGCGCGACCGAATTTTTGAATCTTCGATTTTCAGCCGCCCGGATACGAAGGAGTATCCGGGATACAGAATTATGGACCTGTTCAGACATGCATACTTGTGCGATGCAAAAATTTCGATATCAGATGCGGGCAGTATTTTTATTCAGAATTGATAGCGAGTTCGAACAGCAGAACGCACTCTTCAATATTCATTTTATGATAACGACTGCACCGCACTGAAATTTGTATTTGTAATAAAAAAGTATGCCAAAAGAGTATCGGGATAGTCTGCGGCTGTGATTCGGTATCCCGTATACAGAATCCCGCATACAGTATCCTCGTCTGAAAGAAGCCTTAGTTGTTTCAAAGATTTTCCACATATAATAATAGCAAAATACAACATTGTTATAAATTTAGATTTGTTTTCTGGGACACAATACCATAGCAATGTCTTTTATGAAATCCCCTGTGGGGTGTGTTGTAGTTGCTATGTTCGAGAGACATCACAGTGGATAAAACAAAAATTTACACAACACAGGAGCGATGCCGATTAGGTAAGAACTCTTGTGCGGTAGCAGAACATCTAAAAAAATATTGGCCATTACGTTAATTATAACAACGTGAGAATTTGGAAAATTATAAAAGCAGATTATTCTTTGAGATGTACCATATCAAAAAAATAATAATAATGCTTTCAATTTTAGCTCGGATGTAGAGCTGTTGAGTAACATATAATGTAACATTTCAGAACTGATTGAAATATATATCACTCTGTACTTTTGATTTTAAATCATAGAATGACGTGCTTTATTTTTGATGTTGCGTATATTTAGTCCCATTCCGAAAATGTTGTTGTACGTTCCTGGTAATATATTTAGTGACTGACTTTGTATATTTTTACTTAGATTAGTTTTTTGTCGCTGTTTCTTCAACGGTTTCTACATTACATTTGTGGATTTTCTCCTGAGAAAGTCAATGATAAATTGACGATATATTGAGTTTATAAAATATTGAGTTATCTTTGTCAAAAGACCGCTTCCAACGTATAATACGGTCGATTTTCAATTTGTTCTCTCTCTCTCTCTCTCTCTCTCTCTATATATATATATATATATATATATATATATATATATATATATATATATATATATATATATATATATATATATATATTTATATATATATTATATATATATATATATATATATATATATATATATATATATATATAATATATATATATATATATATATATATATATATATATATATATATATATATATATATATATATATATTTTCTTTTTGACGTTTCGCCACGACATTCGTAACTTTTTCAAAACTTTTGAAAAATTGAAATTTCTTTGACATTTACTGATTCGAAAAAATTTGAATAGTCAAAAAAGACTACTATGTTTCATCAAAATTTTGCGGCTGTGGCCGTTCTCTGTTATTTATTACGTGCTATTCAGTACAATATTAACATTCAAATCTGATATTATTAGATGGTAAGAGAAAGCACAGAAACCTTTACCCACGTAATGTTAGAAATAGGTTCAAATTATTTTGATTTTGAAAAGTCAAAGAATAGGGTACTATTTATCAATTATTGCTAATAATTATCAAAAAGCTGATATTCATTAGTCATGAATTTTTCGAATGAGTTTTCCAACGTCAAACATATAAAGTTCTTCCTCTAGCACTGTTTTCTTCCATATGCAAACTACTGCATACAATACTCTCCACAATAATATTCAGGAAATTTTAGATAAGCGTTATAGAGGAACACATCAAAATGCTTTCTTGATCTGCATAAATAATAAATGTTATTTTGGCCTTATTCTGATGATTTTTAAGTTTCACCTTTTTGAGACATTTTAATTGCAGTCTCATTCATCATTAGGAAGAATTCTGAATATTTTTTTCCACTTGTCATGAGACTCAGATTCAATTGTGTAGATACTGGACGAAATAAAATTTTATTAGAAAAAATTGGAATTTTAGTTCCACCACATTATCCTTTCCATTATTATCAATATTAGTTTCAACACTATAATTATTTTGAACCAATAGAAGATTGATATAATTATGAACACAAAACTTCGCTGAGTATAACGGAAGAGTGGTGAATCAATTAGACTTTTTCTGGAGAATGTAAACATTGAAAAGAACCTTATTCTATTCCTCAAATGAGGGAATCTGCTTCATAGTATTTGAATTCACTCAATAAACGACTACCGCTGGCAATTTCGAACTCTCCGCCCAAAACGGTGTTGACATTGACAGCTTCAGATGTTTTCAAGTTACTAAATATTTGCCGTCTGAATATCACACGACATTCTATTAAAAACTTTCGAGGATTTATATGTCTGAGGTTCATAAAGACTCTAGCTCTAATGTGGCAAAAGATTTCTGATAAAATCATCTCAGTGAAATCGTTCCCTTGATATTTCACGTCGGGTCATTATACCAGCTCGATGATTCTTCAAAATTTTCAACTGCTTACACATACTTTTCACTTATCCTAACTTTGTTTATAGATTCTGCTTTTTTAATTTCATCTGAACTTATTTAAATTTTTCGTTTATAAATCTAAAAAAAAGTTTTTAAGTTCATTATCAAGTATCTGATTATCATAGCTGACTTTAAGGAAATGCAGAAGTGCTTATAACTCATCCCACAGTGCAGTGAACATCTTAATTTTATTTTCACTATTTCAACTTAAAAAAATTAACAGAATACAAATCATTAGTAGACGATATCGATGATATATAAAACGAATATAAAATATTTTAATTTCTATTGGGATATTACCTGAAATGTTTTTATCTCTCTACTCTATTTGATGTCCTTATAATATGAATATGACATCTCAGGATGAAGTTAAAATAAGGAAAACAATTGAGTGTCATATCAGTGATTAGGCTTTATTTTTGGATGACAAGAAAGTGAGAGACTATAACCATTTGGTCTAAGAAACCAACTATAGAGGTGCTGCTCACGAATCATGAAACATAAACTATCAAAATACGCATGTGATATCTGTAGTATTTCATAATATCAGTGGCTATGGTGCTTATTTCATTATGAAAGATGTTGCATTAATAATCTATTGAACTATTGATACATTGCCTATAACGAAAGAAGAGTATAATTCATTTACCAAATACATTGACGAAACCTCAAGTCAATTTTAAGAAACAGGTTTACCCTCTATTAACGATTTCTCAAACAATCTTGTTAACAAGCCCTTCCTCAGAGATTATGTACCTATATCACATAGCATAACGACTATAGAATGAATTCAATTTTAGTAACTTTGGAGAGTACCTACGTTGACTTTTATACGAACCAGGCGCGGACACAGAGGGGGGGACTGGGTAAACAACCCCCTCCCCCCCAATAGCCCGGGCCACCTAATTGTTTTGATTGGAAGCTACTCGATTTACCATTGCCCAAAATACCAGTACCTTTTGGCTTTTGAATATATAAAAGTTTCCCCCCCAAAAGTCCGGCATGGATCCGCGCCTGATACGAACACTGATATTCTATTTCTAACAGATTTTGATCGAGCAGTCTTGAAATCTTTAAGATTGGTCCTGCCCAATATTTTACATTATCTGACTTCACTTAGCATACGATGTTAAAATATACTATGCTAGAACTTGATCTTCTCTGAGATTCTGACATGTTTCTCTTCATTGAATTTAGAGATCCCAGTCAGATATGTAATTTCAAATGAGCTAACGCAAATAATCTTCAATGTAACAATTATATTTCTACAAGAACACCAAAGTATTTGATGTAGTTTGACGTAAACAATTAGGTATCATTCAGAATTTGCAAAACCGAGTATGAAAATAAAGACTTTTTATTTTCAGTCAGATTGAGCCATAAGTCAATATCTCCCTCAAGGACAATTCAAATGGTTCAACACTCATATTGATATCACCTACGTTTCAGATATACTATAGATGTTAGATGTTGATCTTGAGTATCTCCTGGAACTTCATGTTGTCCAATATTCCATTTTGACATGAATATCTTAATCCGAAGATGTATAAGCCACGTGAGATTGCTAAAGAACTGTCAAAATTGATAGCCACAAAACATCATCAGAGAAATTATATTATTCATCATCAGGCAGTGAAGTAGGCAATTAAACGTGATCTGCTAGTTGAAAAAATCATCAATCCCTTAGGTCTAATCAATCTTATAGGCTTGAGAGTTACATCGATAGGAAAAATTAACTTCAAAAAAAAAGAAAAGATTGAGTTCGAGATGAATTTATTCAAACTTATGATTATTTCTGTTTTCCGTAAACTATAGTCCTATTATTTTGAAATAATTATGCTGAAATTTTTCATTGTTTCTGACGAAACTATGAAAAACAGAAGCAAATGTATTAGAGAACGTTTTGTAACCGAATGGTCTGGAAAGTTATTGGGCTGAGGACTATATCAATAAAACAGATTTGAAAAAATGTAGAATCTTCAAATAAGATCTTGTGGCTGTTGACTTGAGGAAGCCGTGAGAATCTTTCAATTGACCCATATTTGTTGGACAAGAAATTCTCGACTCGTCTAAACCAACCATTTATGCCTTTCCCTTTATATAATCATATAAAAAAACTGCAGTTCTACAGGGTGTCTCATTTAAAAGCGTCCACCCCCAATAACTCAACAACGAATCAGAATTTGTGAAAATACTCAGAAAGGTCGATTTTTGATGACGGGGGGACATGATCTGTGATACAAAGCTTGTTTCTACTAGCAACTCCTGGAGAGGGTTGCAACCCCATTAAGAATTTGGATAGGGAAAGTGGGTAGTTTTGTAGCGCAAATGTATGCATGGATTCAAATTTGTATGAACCTGCAGTTTGTGTTCTTATAAAGTGAGTATTCACGAAGTTACAGAGTTTTTTTTATGGAATTATGGTACCGATAAAACTGAATGAAACAGAGATGTTCTAATTGACCGTATAATTTCTATTGAAAGAAAAATATTTTTAAAAAACAGTATCAGTAAAAATTTACCACAAATTCTCAAAATTGCTCACCATTACATTGCATGCAGCGATAAAACCGTGATTATCTTTTGTTCCAAGACGAAGCAAAAACAAACAATAACGTCATTAAGAAGTGTTAAATGACTATTTTCTCTTCATGCTTATCAGAATCTGCACTGCCAGGCCATACGCAAAGAGACTATTGTTTAGAAAATTTGGTTTCAGTTTCTGTATTACAGAATTATTAGAGGTGCGTTTTATCAGTTACTTAATAAAAATTAGAAAATGGTTTACACTGGAGGAGAGAAAGGAAATTTATTTCCAGAACAATGACTGTGCTAGGGCTACTGCGAAGATTTTTAATGAACGACATCGTGATAAAAATGTTTATCATTAATTTATCATTCAGTTGGTACATAAATTTGAGGTAACAGGATCAGTTGCAAACAAAAAACATAATCGCACTCGTACGGTTACGGGTGAAAATCATCAAGTCGCCGTAATTGGTCAACTAATGGCTGAACGGGAACAATGTGGAATTGTTAGAAAGTTGTCACAGGAAACTGAATATTCAAGGGCAAGTCTCCACAGAATACTGAAGCTGGCTAAGTTCCATCCTTATAAAATGACACTTGTTCATGAACTGAACGAAGATGATGGTGATCGGAGAATGCAATTTTGCGAAATAATTTCACAAGAAATTATTGCAAATCCTGCGTTTTTGTACAACGTGTGCTTTTCAGATGAATGCACCTTTTTCCTTAACGGAAACGTTAACAAACATACTTGTAGGTTTCGGTCCGATGAGAATCCTCTCCTCTTTAGGAAGCAACATTCTCAACACCCAAAAAAACTCAACGTCTGGATAGGTATTTTGGGAGATCACTTGATTGGTCCTGTGTTCATTCCTGGAAATCTCACTGGCGATGTGTATCTGGATTTGCTCGAAAACGTGATTGATCTTCTAATCACCGAAGCTTTAAAAGCAGATGAAAACGTTTTACAAGAGGAGTTACGCTTTCAGCAGGACGGAGCTCCGCCGCACTTTGCAGCTCAGGTGACACAGTACCTGAATGGTAGGTTTCCTGGAAGTTGGATAGGATGAAGGGGCCCAGTGGAGTGGCCTGCGCGATCGCCGGATCTAACATCGCTAGATTTTTTCTCTGGGGCCACTTGAAATCACAAGTTCATAAAACCAGAGTTGCTGATTTAGACGACCTTAGAGCACGAATTGTGGCAGAATGTCGTAACATTACTCCTGAAATGCTACAGTATGTACGAAATAATTATGAAGAACGATTGTATCACTGCATGTAATCTAATGGCGAGCACTTTGAGCATTTGCGGTAAATTTTCACTAAAACTGTTTGTTAAAAATATTTTTCTTTCAATAGCAATTAAATTACTATCAATTAGAACATCTCTGTTCCTTTTAGTTTCATCGGTACCATAATTCAATAAAAAATACCCTGTAACTTTGTGAATATTCACTTTATAGAACACAAACTGCAGGTTCATACAAATTTGAATCCATGCATACATTTGAGCTACAAAACTGCCACTTTCCCTATTCAAATTCCTGATGGGGTTGCAACCCTCTTCAGGAGGTTGCTAATACGAAATTCTTGGGAATCATTAAAACAAAGGAACTCCATCGACAAATTATGTGGGAATTCGTTAAAAATTATGTGACACTACAAAAGTACTAAAGACTAATGAAGATGTGAAAAATGATCAGAAAAACAAGTGGATGAAGGATATGATGAAGATGAGATAGATAATATCATGAAAAATTTGGGTGAAACGAAGAAAGCAAAAATAGTTGAATCGTCAGTTGTGAGGACAAAGATTACCCCTGAAGATTATGGAAAATATCTTGATACATGAAAGGAGTTTACTCAAACCCAAAATTCAATAAGGATGAGTTATATTCTACCACTCAACAGAAAATTGCTCTCAGCTCTGAAAAAAATAAAAGAAAATTAATTCCTGCAGCATATGTGACGATGCCTTAGTGATATTATGGAACGCCTCCAAATATTTCTTATGGTGACCTATCAATGAAAACTGATTTAAAATGATATATAATAAGATATTTTGATTTAACAGTTCTATAAACAATATTATTAGAAAACAAGATATAACAGATCTTTAAACAAATAGCTATATTTTCTTTTTTTTCTCAGTCCCTCAATACATCAAATAATATATCTTTCTAATAAATTGAATTACCGAAATTTTATAACAAAATTTATACTATTATTAGTACTGTATTGAACGGTACTTTATATTAAATTCGTGGTTTATGTGATTAGGCGCTAAGTATATTATTTTTACTGCGACGATATATTTATAACATATTCTTTTCAATATTTTTGCTCATCACGACCCTCACTCGCCATTCGACAACCACTCCCTCATACTAAGTTTTATATCAACATTTTGCGCCCCCTGTCCAACCTCACCTATCCAGACTACCCCGCATCCAGACTCCTTCTTGTCCTCATCCAGGCTCATTTATATCCCAGCCACGTGCCAACACCCCCCCCCTTTTATTCTAAAAATGACCACAGAGTAGCATTTTCGCTATTTTTGAATTCTAGATTGCCTTCTTGAAAATATACATAAAAAAAATAAGCGAACTTGTCGTGGAAGTTACCACATGGGACCATTTTCGCTATTTGGGACTTCAGATTTCTTTATGGAAATTCACATATAAAAATAAGTGAAGGTGGCTTCGAACCGGTTCAGTATATCTACTAAGAGAAAATTGAAAATGATTTTAACATGTTTTTACCAGAGTTAGGATAAATTACAGATATTTTTGAAAAGCTTGATGTTAACATCAACCTTAATTTTAAATCAATTTATAGCAAACCTAAGACAGTTACCTGCCTCTTTAAGGAAAAGATCTATGAAGCATTTGAAAGATTTGAAGTGAAGGATGTTATTTTAAAACACGCGTTGAGCTGGGTACATCTTTAGTACCTACAATGAAGCACATACGAGGTGTACGGTCCTGATTATAAAGTGAAGGTGAACAAATATTTGGAGGATGTGAGGCAATCAGGAATAAACGAGCTTTTATTTAAGCAGTACTGTGAACTTTATATAAAAATTAGATTTTTCGTGTGCATATAATCAGCTAGCGTTAGAAACAAATACCAAGGATTTGCTAGCTTGGGTTACGAATAGAGAAACCACAAGGTGAAAAAATTACCCTATCGTACATAACCAGTGTGTGTATTATTTCATAATATATTCGAAAATATGTTACATAGTTCGAAATTTTTTTGAATGAGATTGTGATTATTCCAATGATGAACTCAAATTTTTTTTGAATAAATTAGATTTTGCGAAAAAGGGAGTAAATATTTGTGTCAGTATATAAATAACAAACTTTATAAAGATTTACATTACATAAAGTGAACAAGGAAAATTCTTTAATAATTTAAAAAATTATCATACAACTTTCCAAGGAAGCTGGTTATACGTATTCAGCAACGCAAAATTTTGAGAAGGTTTAAGCTACTAAACACATGACAAGGCTAGTTGACCAAGGGCAAGTGTAACCTTCTGTAGGAATGATAAATTACTATGGACATTCCTAAAAAGTTTATTTAATTAAAATAATATGGGCAAGGAATAGTAGCACCAGTAGCACTTTTCGGCCAAAACAAGTGTATTCCTCAAATGGCAGCTAGATTTTTAAAAGGTTGGGCACTTTTTCTTGGCGAGTTCAAGCACCAATTCAAATATATTAAATAATAAGGAAATTGTGGAGCTAAAGGTCATTCAAATTTCCAGTATATTAAGAAGATTAAAAATAGGTTCGCTTGTATTTTTTAAATTTTTCAATACAAGATTTCCACTACTTTGAAAAAAAATGCGCAGAGACGAGCAAAGTACAGTGTACCTAATATGTTAGAGATGGATTGCCAGATGAGTTCTCAGATGAATTTTACTTTTCACGGACAGAAAATTAGTGATTCGTATGAAAAACGTCATTTTACTTTGAGAATATAGAGCGATTTTTCTAAAGTAATTTACAAAACAAATTTTGGAGAATATTGATGGAGCTCATAATGAAATAGCTAAAATGAATCCTTCAACATGGCGATATTTATGATGGTCCAATGACGCCTCTATAGAAGATTATTTGATAAACTTTAGTCGTTGTATGACATTATCAAAAAATTCAAAATTTGATTAACACGTTGACTGCCAAGGGGTATTTCGTTAAATCACCCAGCGGGCCAAGTTCTCAAACTTTGCCATATGACTTTAAACCGTATATTGTTACTCGTATAGACCATTTTCCCTGTAAAATCAGTATCTTTCCATGTCTGGCCAAACCAAGTATAGCAATATGTTCCCCACAGGCCACACAATAACACTCTGCAGTGATTTGGCGTTAGCGTCGTTCATAAGCGAATGCAGTGGCCTCCAATAGTAAACAGACCGTCATCCATATATGAATGCCATGGCCCTTAAGTTCGATTAATTTTGTAGAAGGCTCACATACTTCTGATATATATGATGTAATTTTTTGTATAATTACAAAGGATTTTGCTATGTGTATGAAATACCTAAAATGAATTCACAGTCTACTATTGAAACTCAGAGACTGTTTCACACGTTACAGACTGAATACTATTTTTCCGGATGAAGAAACGCAATTTAGAAGCAAAGAGTTCGAAGAATTCTGTGAGATGAATAGTACAAATCATTCAATTTCTGCACCGTACCATCCCGAAACAACGCAGCGGAAAATGCTGTCAAATCGTTCAAAAAATTGAAAAAAAACTCCTTATTGGTATCGGAGCAAATGGATTGGTCGGAAAAACGCTCATAAATAATTCTTTTTACTTTATATACCGCACTATACAACAGGGGAAATACCTTAGAAAAACAAGTTAAGAAGAGACCTGATTTCTTAATAAAACCAATAGCGGACGGAAATAGAGAAAAATGAATCAATTTCATTAATGGATATGAGTGAATAACGTTCAAAGAAGGTGAAAAGTTATATTCGAATGTTTATGGGGAGAGAACAAGAACAAACTTGTCAAAGTTGGGTTAAAGGACTTCGACTATGAACCTTCAGATTGGGATAATTTAATATGGAGATGGCATCTAGCTCAAATAATCAGAATAGGCAAATTTCATGAAATACTGATAGGTATACCATATACGATGAAAACATAAAATGTGAACGATGTTAGGGAAGATATGTTGCTAGGTTAAGCATTAGATAAAGAATTTGAGAAAAGTAAATTTTCAGTAATACGAATGTGGAAGACGATTCAAAAAAGGAGGTGATCCCAAAACTTACATAAAAGAAGCTTCTGTGATATTGCCAATTTTAAGAAGAAAACCCTTTCAAGAATCCAGTTAGATTGAATTTGTGAAAATTTCATCAGCAGTATTACGATACGATATGTAATGCTTTGATAATTTTTTCCAGCTAAATACATGCAGAAATTTATTTCACATATCAAAGTCAATGTTCACAATATCGTGAAAACATTCAATGAACATAATAAAACGCACTTTTGATTCTTCGAAATTTTATACCCAAGGCAAAATAATAATTTCTCAAAACATCGATATATTGAACACGTAATCACTCGATTTTTTGTCCCTATGGTTTTACTGTTGGTATAAATTTCAGTTGAAATTACGGAACAAAACCGGCAGCGTTTACCCGTGGCCCGCAAATATTATTACTTATTCAATTTCACTGGCAGGCATCCACCTTGTGGCTTCTATATATTCCGTACACATGAAGGTTGTTTTATTTGGAACCGAAATGAATTAATCATTTAGAATGGAAAATCATAAAATGAAACGAATGGAGAATTGAATTGAAATAATCCTGAACAATGGAAAAAAAAATTGAATATTGTATATATATATATATATATATATTGAGGTTGCTGTGGAATATATCGGTTTTCTTCGAGAAACCACCAAGTAAAGAGTTGAATATAACGCACAAAAAATTTGTTGCTAACCAAAACCAGCAGTTTGAATTTAAATCAGTATTATTTCTTTGATTAAATTGAAATTTTACTGTAAAAAAATTCATGAGTTTCATTCCTCATGGATTTCATTTTTAGAAAATTCAATAAACGTAAATAGTACACTTCACTATAAGAACTGAATTACCTCAATTTAGTCAAAGTGTTCCAGGGATTATCCGCTTCAAGAGAAATATTTCAATTATTTTGAGGATATGATTTCTTATAAAGGTTGCTTATGTGAAAGACTTTCCAATGTATATATGTGAACATATGCAAGACAGTCAGCTATTATGGAAAATTTACCTTCGATTATTAGAGCATTTAAATATTCATTACAAAATCGATGATTATTTCAAATAATGAATTTTCAACGAAACAGGTATTCCAGTATTCGAGATTAACAAAACAGCTCTATGCCTAACAAAAAAAATATGGATCTTAGCCATTATTTTTTGATTGGTATGTCCATTCTATCGTGGGGTAATTTATAGTTTTTGAATTCTTAATAATTTTTGGCCTTAAGTGTATTTAGCTATAAATAAGTGAAATAGAATTATCAAAATCAAGACAGAAATAAAACTGTACATGAACTCACATTGTCTAGATGAATCGTAGGATATTCAATTTCCTCATCTTGATTTTCACTTTGTTTCAGATGGTTTTTTTTAATAACTAATATTAATTTCAATAAATTGTATTGACAATTGAATGATGTATCATTGTTTTTCATGAATTTTTTTTCGGTCAACTTAATATAGGCCGTTACTAGATGAAAATCAATTGTTAACATGTTTGAGAAATGAAACTCGGAGTTTAACGAATTTCACATATAATGTATGTGAAAATCGTTAAACTCAGAGTTTTATTTCTCAAACAGAATTTCATTTATTTCGAGTTCACATATATAAGTTATGAAAGTTACCTACGCCATAAAGCTCGAATTTATCTGCAGCTGGCCGCATTTGCTCCTCATTGTTGTAGCATTAACTATCCACTTATTCGTTGCAATTTTTGAAAAAAATTTTTATTATTGATTTGACATTACTTGTTCAACTTCACAAAAAGTATTTGATGTGATAACTGAAGTCGTTTCTTCACCTAAAAATTCCATGGAAGTTATTTTATTACAAGGTGTGTCCATTAATGAATGAAAATTTTCACTTAGGATGAGGAATTTATTTGTTTAAATTATAATATGGTGGAACTTATCGTGACTCATCGGAAAAGGAGATAAGTTATAGTAATCATAATGGATTTTCTCTACAAGTGGAATTCCAGTTATAAATATCATCTGATTCCCATGTATATGAGCTTATTGTTCGACATAAACGTCATAATTATACGACAATTTTGATTCTAGTATCTGAATTCTCTTCAGTTCATTTTTTGAATCCTTGTAACCTAATACATCGATTTGTAGAATATTAGATTGAGTAAATTGTATGGCATTTTCGGTAGTTGTTTAAATTTCACCAATTGTATTGTGAAAGAAGTAATAGGATTTTGAACACTGAAATAACTAAATTAATTCATCTGTTTGTACTAATATTCAATAGTTTTTCTGTTCATGACCTGTAGCCTCGTGTCAATTTGTTTTATTTTACTATCCAAAAGTGATTGTTTTTGTTGTAACTTACTCATGGAATTAATGAACATTAACAAAGCATTTTCAGTTGAACTTTTAAACTTTCTTAAATTTCAATGATATTTCGCTTCAATTCTTCAATAGCAGAATTATATCTTTCCGCATTTGATGGATGTTGATAATTAGAGAGCCTGTACCTGGAACATTAATCAGCTCACGCTGATACTGCTGAATGTTGGAACTTGGCAGCGATTCTATTCATTTTATATCATAATAAATGTTTATAATCCAAGATATCTCTTGTCATATCTAATCCATTATTTGTATAAGCTGATGTTAAATTATTTTATTTTATTATCATTTACTTGAATCAATAACTTGAATAGTTCTCCAGTGATCATCTATATTTCATGTTCCCCGTAATTTCACTAATAACATACCGGCGTTCTACCATTAATTTGGTTGACTACTATTTCATCGCTGATTGCAATGTGACTGGCTCGTATTATTGCGATGAAGAACCTGTAACAATAGATCGGTGTAAATTTTTCAAATGATCTCTTCCCCCAATATATTTTGTTGATGAATTTCGTTCTTATTTTTGCATGAAGGCTTTATTGCCTGCTAATAGTTGAGTTATTTTGAAGGATCTATTGAATTTTTTACCTCTTTTATTGCATATTTATAGGTCACCTCGTATACTATTTGTCCTACCTTGAACTTTTGTAACGTGTGAATTCTCCGCTTAACCGCTGCCACTGAATTCTACCGTGATTCACGCTACCAAATACTACCTTACTTTTGTTTCACCTATTAATGGACTCGTCCAATTGGGAATGACTTGCGTACGACTAGAATATCGAGATAGCGTCGATTTTGCACGTGAAACATCGCTCTCTTGTGGCAGGTATCCGTTGAAGATACAACATCGTTAAGAGTCATTTTTTTATGTACGCAAAATTATAATGACTCAACAACTCAAAGAGACTTTGTAACCTATTAGTGACTTATCTATTACCTATTTTGACATTAATTACCGGATTTGACTTAGTTGTGTTCACCTATTTTTGATTTGATGGAATTTAGTTTCTATACCTATATTCGTCTTGGTTGTTTAAATGGTGAATACAACAATTATATTTTTAGATTTATGGGAAAAACACAAATTCCGATTTTGGGGGTGCGTCTTCCTGTGAGTGGTGATTCACGGAGTTTTGTTGATGTTGGACAGTATACGAGGGGAACTATGTACAGTTTCTAGTTCACGCAATGCTGTCAGCGAGAGCTACTTTAACATCTCTGTAGTTCTTCAGTGTCAGCAGAAGCCTGTGCATTTCTATTCTATGGATGGTGCATATTCCACTATTGTGATTTGGTAGTTGGAACCATAAATCACTTGGATTGGACATCGTTGCTGTTGTGAATCAAACAGTAATGATGGAAGTCGTTTTGTGGTCTTTGAGACTTTATAATTTCAAAACCATCATGCCCTCCCCCTATTGTCTCACCCTGGTCTTGGGTAGCGGTAGGGCTCTCTTTTATTTTCTTTCGTTTGCATCTCAACTTACCCTTGAATGTGTGAACAAACCGTTATTTTTCTTTGAGACTGTTTTTTTTTTTTGAGTTAGTTGGCAACAAACACTTACAAGTGAATCTATTTTTAATATTTTCATTTGTTTAATAATATAAAGCCTACAACGAATATGATGATTTAGCTTCAAGTAGCGTTTTGGGCATGTTTTCGATGTCATTTGAGTGACAGTTACGGCTCTCACTCCACCTTCCTCTTGGGAGGGTGGCCTTCAGTGAGTGACATCGCTTCAATTTTGTGTAGTTGTGGATGTTATGTATCAGTTATAGATATTATCAGACTTATATTTTTATTTGCTATCTTAAATTATTTTACCTTGTATCTCCCATTAATAACTTATTTTATAAATTTGTTGTATGAATTATCTTAACGTTTTCATTTTGCTTTTGCAGGTTCTCAAACATGATTTTCTTGACGATAATGCATTATAAAAACTTCTCATAACTTTATCGACTTAATTTTTTTATTTTGAATTGACTATACACTTTATTTTCTCTTCAATTTCAAAAATTTTTTTTAAACATTAAAGTTAAAAAAAAATAATTTTTTTTTGGAAAATTATTTTTTTTACCTTGGCGAAGGGGGTGTGTAACGTGTAAATTCTCCGCTTAACCGCCGCCACTGAATTCTACCGTGATTCACGCTACCAAATACTACTTTACTTTTGTTTCACCTATTAAATCGACTCGTCCAATTGGGAATGACTTGCGTACGACGAGAATATCGAGATAGCGTCGATTTTGCACGTGAAACATCGCTCTCTTTTGGCAGGTATCCGTTGAAGATACAACATCGTTAAGAGTCAAATAATATTCAATGTCTATTAAACGAATATTCAGTTTATTAAAATTATTAAGTATCTGTGGCGTCTGATAGACGGTAAATTATGAGAAGAAATCTAATTATTTCGTATAAATGCATTATCTTGAAAATCTAAATTGATTCCTTGTTTCATTTTCCGCCATTTAATTTTTTTTATTTATCTATATTAAATTATTTATCTTTCAATATTGAAATAATCATCTTACATTTCTTAATTTAAAATATTTTTAACTTATTTGCTTATTTCACTCTCTCAATTTGACACAAGATTTTTGTAGGCCAACGATGGCAAATTTCACGTGGTCATATCTTATGTTCAGTTTATTGTTGGAACATATACTGTCTTTCTTAGCATCTTTGCTTGAGATAAATCTAAATGTTAATTTGAATTGGCCATCGATACCCTACAGAGATTCTTGGGAGAATCTCTGTAGGGTAGATTGTATGTTGATTTGCCCCGAATTATTTTCGGGGCACCTTGGCTGGAGCTAGGAAGCACTTTGATTGGAACTAAAAAACCACTTTGGCTGGAACCATAAAGGAAATTTAACTGAAGCTACTATATAACCGCAGCTAGAACTACCAAGCAACTAGGGACGAAGATTGCCAAGCGTGGGGACAAGAATCAAAGGAGTAAAATCCACCGAGAATACAGTTAATAAAACATCGATATAAAATTAATGAAATAAACAGATAAGTCTCTTGTATATCATAAGAAAGTAGTAAATACCTTCATTTTATATCTTGTTGTTATTTCTGAAAACTAACTAGAACCTATATATTATTATGTATAACCAATCTCTCAGCTAGCTCGGGCATATAATAAAAAAGGGAGAGTGGTTACACTTTTTTCATATTAATTCTGTTCTTCTAAAACACTTCACTTGAGAGCTATTGAGTTTTCATTTATTTCATCGAATACAAAATCAAATGTTTCTCTGAGTTCATGTAAATAAATTTTGAAAAACTTCTAGTGTAATACCTATATACAAAGATGGAGACAAACTAGACCCTGATAAGTACGGACCCATTAATTTCACATCGATAGCAGTCAAAATTATGGAATCTATTATTCTAGACATGTATTTTCTTATAGAGCGTGAAACAATCCCAACTTCGCAGCACAACATGCTGATGTGTGTCGACGACTGGTCTCTATCCTTAGATAGTAAGGAACCTGTGGATGTTATCCACTTGGATTTCTGAAAAAAATTTGATCGGGTACCTCGGGCATCTAGCATTCAAACTTGAATATGACGGTATAAAAGTAGATTTAATGAATTGGATACAGGCGTTTCTAACCGAGCGAAGATTTTGTGTTGGTATGGGTGACTGATTCTCCTCTAAGTATGATTTGTTTAGTGGGGTGCCGCAAAATCCGATTTTCTTTTTGATATACGTGGCGGATATTCCACTTCATCTGAAAAACAACATTTTTTTTTCGCTGATACCTAATTGTATGCAAATCCACTATCACCTCATCATCGACTGCAAAGCGATATTCAAGAAGTGTCCAACTGGGTGACGTCCTGGTTGTTAACCAAGAACACAACAACGTGTGCTATGCTACATTTAGATGAAAACAACCCGAGATATCAATATGTGCCGCCAAATGATCCTCTAAAATCTATTACGTAACAAAAAGATCTAGGTATTACAGTGACTGAAAACCTGTCGTGGTTTGAGCATATCTGGACAGATTGCAGCAGTTTTAGCAGTTCACTGTACCTTTTATCAAAAACTTCCACTAGAATATCAATGGATAATTTCATAACTATTTTCAACATATACACAAAACCGATTCTGGTGTTTGCTTGGCCTGTTTGTAGTATCGACAGTGGCGGTAATTCTAACCGACTTGAATCAGTCCAGAAATGGAAAACGTAAGTTTCCTTTGGTCTCCGTCGTCCTTCATATATGTAACGATTCCGCCAAATAAGATATTCGACATTTAAGAACCGTGGAATTCGGGGTGATTTGATAATAACGTTTGGAGCTGTATGCAACATGTTTGTCACACATCTTTCCCACATTTTTCCTCTAAATAGCGACCATAGACTTCGGGGACATTCCTTCAACTTATTTCAACAACAATTCCATACTCAGTGAAGAAACTTTTTTCATCTAATGAAATATTTAGCATCTAGAGTTATCTGTCACGTGATGCTGTCAATTCCATATCTGTGTACTCACTCAAAAATTTGATTTATGTGTTATTTCTTCGAATCACAAATGAAATTTGTATACTTGAACATTCAATGTATTTTTGGTGGGTACCCAATGTGTGAGTATCTTTATTTATATTTTTCTTTGCCTTTTTCATCATGTATAAGAGCAGTACAGGTCTCTAGCCCAGCCTCCTTGGTCTTCTTCAATAATAATAATGATAGTAATGATGATAATTTAATCCAAGTCTTTCAGATATTTTCTCTGGGAAGTACGCCTAAAATAGTGCTAATGCTGACGCTAAATTTAAGTGTAAGTTTAGTATTTTTTATATTTTTTGCATACACTTCATCCCTAATTTCATTGAAAATACTTTGTGGGAATCAACCTATTATAATTGTTTTTGTTGAATAGATAATTTAACTACTGACAGCCTCAACCAAGTGTAGCTACACGATAACTTGTGAATACCTCATCAACTATATCAGCCTTACGCATGCTCAATTAATAGAAATATATAATTTTGGGTAGTTCCTTTTTAGATTGATAAAGTGGTCACTATGGAGTTAAGATGATAATAGTAATGCAAATTTCTTTATTTTTCGAAATAATCAGGGAATCTTATCGCTTTGGCGCTACAAATAGCCTCGAATATAAATTCTTATTGCGAGGTCAAATTCTTTGATATTTACCTATATGGATCTTCCGGTTTCTGACCAATGTATACTTTCGACTTCACCATGCATTGATGGCTCTCCACTAGGGCTGTAATATTGATGCTGTGTTTCGCCAGTTCGTTCGGTTTATTTTCCTGAATGGATGTCCTTCGCATAACACTCTTTACTTTTCTTCAACAACATAATCCTAGGCGTTCACTTTTCTTATTGAATGTTATTCAAATGAAGAAAAATTAAACTGTATTCAGGTCACCGCAGGGATGAACATATCAATCCCGGAGCTACGAGTTTTCCACAATTAATATTAATTGCTAGTTCTTTCTTCAATAAGCCATCATCATAAAGACGCCTAGGAATATTTTTTATTTCGGCTGCTGTCATATGAATTGTTCCTATTTTATAATTTATCTTTCTCATGAGCTCATCTATGACAATCACAAAACATTCAATTGGACTTTGAGGTTTTTTTTTCGTATCCCTTACCTAGTACCTGAATTATGATGTTCTCAGGCCTAGTCTCAAAATTTTGATTTTGTGGTTTTTCGAATAATTTTGTACCAGTTTTTCAGCACAACAATTTTTCCCTTTCTATTGGATTGTATTCCATATTTTATTTCTCTCTTCTCTTGTTTTTTGTTCCGAATATTCATCAATCTTTGCCTGGGGTTCCTTCATGTATATTAATTGTGTTGGATTAAAGAAAGCAACAACTGATATATACAATATTTTACTCAAGAAGAGTTTCAGGCGAATCTTTTTAAAATCATACAAGTGGCATTAATACTTGAGAGCAAAAATTTATATGTAAAACTACCTTCACAGGAATATGTGTTTACATTTCAATGTTGGGGTTCATCCAATTTCACTTATCACATACCGAGTTGAATTAAACTAATGGAAATGTGTCGGTGGTTTAATATATTTAAACAAGATTTCTCTTCTTGTTATAGTTTGTACATTCATTCTGTGCTAGAAGTAGATTGCCTATCATGTTTTATTACTATTGGCTATTATTTATATTGAAAATTTTAATTTAATACATGTTAACAAATTGGATTTTTATACAAATAAACAAATGATTTGATAAATTTTATCCTTTTTTTAATTGTCTTCACCATGCTCGAAAACCATAAAGCGCCACGAGTACGTGTTTAAAAAAAAATTATTAAAATATGAATTTTCCCAATTACGAATATGAACTATATCTTAATAAATTTATACGTATACATATATGGACAAGCGGGCGAAGACGCGACGGGTCCCGCTAGTATATATATATATATATATATATATATATATATATATATATATATATATATATATATATATTATATATATATGAATATAATATATTATATATAATGAGATTGAATTTCTTTCTCTGTATTCGATAAATAACGGCTTCCTAATACAATTCGACGTTATTTTTTCATCCCATTGAATGTCTTTCCGCTGGAATTATTTCATATTTTCATAACCTCTTCACATGCTAGATATGAAATCGATATTGTGTAAATCCAAAATACACCAACAACTCAATAGTTCAATCATTCTCCAAAATGATTTGTGTTCTTTCTCTGTAGCTACAGTATGTTATTCGTTAATGAAGAATTATTTCATTGAATATTGATGGTATTATAACATACTGCTTACTTTCTGGAAGAGGACCTAAGAACTGAACTGGTAGAAAAATTTCAATAGAGCTTTACTTATATAAGTTCAATTTCATTTAATAAACCAAAAAAACACTACAGTTCACCTATTTTATTACTTTGCCCCAAGAATTAGGGTGCGCATTATCATAATGGCCGGGAAAAGTGATTAATTCATGCTGTTTTAATCACATTGTCCAATTGAGTCGGGCATTATGAATACAGACCGGCCATTGTTAATAATTGCCCGTAACATTATATATATATTATATATATATATATATATATATATATATATATATATATATATATATATATATTATATATATATTATTATATATATTTTATATATATATATATATATATATATATATATATACATATATATATATATATATATATATAATAATATATATAGATATATATATATATATATATATATATATATATATTTATACTATTCCCATGTCTTTCATTTGTTGTAAGAGACAAACGACAAATTTGTATGCTCTTGAATATAAGCGAAAATCGGCAGTTTACGTGTGTTTTATTACTAGAATTTAGTGTCAGCGTGTAGCAAATTTTAAGATCTGTCAAGTGATCAATACACATCGCTACAAATTAAAATATTCAAGAAAATCGTTACTTAACATCACTAATTGGAACAATCTACTCTGGAGGTTTCTAACAAAAAATTAGATTGTCAAAGTTAAAACAGATGTGATAAAGATAAAATTGGAGGTTTTTCAGATTAGTGAACAGGTCCGTAATTAGTATCCTTGTGAAATGAACTGTACACATTGTAAGGAGGGTAAGGATATTACAACCATATGAGCAATATGGAATGTGATGAGTGTAAGGAAAAAAATCCTGTGAGGTCAAAAATTTTTCCTTGTGATGTTCGTAACGCCAACATATGTACAAATTGTAGTAAAGATATTGCATCAGAAATTAAAGTGTTGGAACTTCGTAGTGGTAGAATTCTAAGATTTTTATGTAATAAATGCACCAAATTTGATACATTTGAATTGCTTAATCAAACTATACAAGATAAAATAAACATTATCGAAAGTAAAGATGAAATCATAGAGTTACTTAAAAATAGAATTAAAGACCTGAAGTTGCTACAGCAGAAGGTTAATACCGTACCTACAGTGGCGTAGTACAGGCAAGATATAGCAGCTCGACCGATGAACAGAAAATTAATTCTGATTAGATTCTCGAGAATCTTGATCAGACCAACAATGCCACTTAACTTCCTACGAAACTCTAAGATCACAACCCGAAAATGTCCCATACGTATATTATAATTCTCTAGGCTGTACGTCAGAGTAACGAGACCACATCTAAAGCCAAGAAATCTCAGGAATTTCCTCTAAACCATTTCCAAACGTGAAATGTAAACCTAATAGTGAGGACTCCAAAAAATTTTCACAAAATTTAGTTTTCTGAATATATATGAATAATAAATGGTCAGCAGAGCTTGAGTAATCCTACACTGTCTACACTGCCTAATTACGTAAACCATCATTTTATTACTACTGTTAACCACCGATTATACATGATGATGGAACAAAAATCTAGAGTCAAGAATCACCCCCCCAGTCTCTGACTCTGTCCGTCAGTCGAGGATAGTATCGTTTACAGAATGACCAGATCCAGATACAATAACAGGATCCTTATTGTGTGTGAATGACACGACATAACACTTTGCTATGATAAGGAACAAATTGTTATCAGTGCAGTATGAAATAAAATTACTTAACTCATTCTGCAATTTGACTCAGTCATGCATATTATTCACCACCGAAAAAATGAAGGTTCATATGAAAATCTATATACTATACGTGAAAAGAAAACTGTTTTCTCATTTCATGTACTTACAAAGGTGTATGAGATGAAAAATATATCAAATTGTTATAAGTTACTCAGCTGCCGGCGCTGGTTTTCAATTTATTGAAGGGTGGAAGCCGGCGCTGGCTACTGAGACGACAACAGTGATATTACTAGGATGCCGGCAATCCTTACACAAAAAAAGTTACCGAAATTGTTTCTAACTAAACTCTTGTTTTTCATTTAAATAAACAATAACGGATAAACTGAAACTGGGTGACAAGTTTACGTCGTATGAGGAATTTGTGAAAGTTCAAGCAAATTATAAGGAAACCACGAACAATGAGTTTTTGATCCGATGAAACATAACTATTAAAAATCTAAGTAAACGCAGTAACATAGGTATAAACAGAACTGCCCTGCAACCATTCAGCTAAAAGTGAGTAATTTTTAATAATTTCTATACATATTAAAATTCAGGAAAGATCATAATTATTGAGATAAGTCTTACCGTAAAATTTAATGCTCAAAAAACTTTGAAAGCTGGAACGAAGAAAAAAATTATTTTAGATAACAGTGATCTTGGAAATCGCACAAAACTTAAGAAAAACACCTCCCACGATTGAACTGAAGTTTCAAAAAATGTATAGTTTTTTAACGACATTAAAATCAAGATGAAGTTTTCAAGGAATACTTGTTTCGAGGCAGTGTAATGCAAAAATACATGGAATATTTTCTTGAAGTTGTTTTTGTTTGTGGATTTTATTGTTTGATTGATTTATGTGTCCGTGAAGTTAGCACCCACATTTTCGAAAATGAAAATTTTTTTTTTTGCTTTCGTTAGTAACTCGTTAGTAACTGATTGTAACATCAGAATTTTTGTTTGTACCTCAAGGAAACTGATAGAAAACACCGCATTTCGCGGGGTGCTAACTTCACGGGCACCCACTTTTCAATTTTTCGAGGAGAACAAAACACAGTTAGAAACTCCATCGCTAGTATGTATTTGTAACATAAATACTTTCATTTGTAACCTAACCTTGAATGAGAAAACGGCACCCCTAAAATGCGAAGTTAACACCCATATTCTCGAAAATGAAAAAATTTGTTTTCGCATTACTTAGTAACTGGTTGGTAACTATTTGTAACACAAAAATTTTCGTTTGTACCTAACGTATAAACGCGATAATGGGGAAAATAACGCCCTTTATATGCGAAGTTGACACCCACATTTTCGAAAATGAAGAAAATTTTTTTCGCATTTGTTAGTAACATTCGTTAGTAACTATTTGTAACATCAAAAGTTTTGTTTGTAACCTTACCTGAAATGAAAAAAAACGACACTCCCAAAATGCAAAGTTAGCACCCACATTTTCGAAAATGAAGAAACTTTTTTCGCATTAGTTAGTAACATTCGTTAGTAACTATTTGTAACATCAAAAGTTTTGTTTGTAACCTAACCTGAAATGGAAAAACGACATCCCCAAAATGCGAAGTTAGCACCCATATTTTCTAAAATAGGGAAAAATGTTTTCGCATTGGTTAGTAACTGGATAGTAACTATTTGTAACACAAAAATTTTCCTTTGTACCTAACGTATAAATACTAAAATGGGAAAATCACGCCCCTAAAATACGAAGTTAGCACCCACATTTTCTAAAATGAGGAAGATTTTTTTCGTATTGGTTAGTAACTCGTTAGTAACTATTTGTAACATCAAAATTTTCGTTTGTAACTTTACCTATAATGGGAAAATTACATCACTTGAATGCGAAGTTTTGGATCTATATTTAGATCTGAAAGTAGTTACATAACTTGTTCTTAAGTATTTTCTCAGACATAGAAGTTAACACATCCAAATACTCAGGCACTAATCACCACATTACCTGTAAATAAGTGAATCTATTCTTTCCAATTGAACTACTGGAACTCAAATTCAAATATACATGACTTATTATTATATCCTTAGTAATAATGGATTATTAACTAAAATTCAAATATGAGTGAATTATCATTATACTCTTATTAATAATTTAAACAATGAATTGTTGAAATTTGTTCGGTAATTTCGATGTAATTTTGAGTGTACCATACCGCTGTTATCATCATTGAAAACAAAGCTTAGTAAATCTCACATTTCATATTCTAAAATTTTCAGATTTCTTAATAAAATATTCAATTGATAAAAGGTCATTCGAAGGCGCATGATAATAAGTTATTAAGCTTAGTTGCTTAAACTTACGAGACTGGCGCTCTTCAAATCCAAACACCATTTTGTCATGCGCAATTGATCTGCCTAACTAATATAGTAGAATAGGTACAACCGCAATTTTGATGTTAGAAACAGTTATTAACGAGTTACTAACTAATGCGAAAAAAAATTTCATTTTCGAAAATGTGGGTGCTAAGTTCGCATTTTGGAGGTTTCGTTTTTTCATTTCAGGTAAGGTTACAAACAAAAATTTTGACAAAAATAAAATATG
>JARQZK010003637.1:150000-162500 GCA_030704885.1 Cynegetis impunctata
ATAAAAAGCAAAATTACAATTACCAAATGACAATATTAACAAAACAAAAAAATTGGTAACTATGCCTAAGAGTTGTGGGATGTGGAGACCCACTGGTAAATGTCCTCTTAATTTTTGGTACTTCGTTCTTCTTTAATCATTGATATTGTCTGGTCAGTAGTATAAGTCCAATTCGTTTCCAACGGGATGCAGGTCGACTTTGGGCGTATTTTATGCAAGAACCTCTAATGGGTATATCTTCCTTTGAAGAACCATTAGATTAACTATCCATCTTCGTTTTGAAATAGGATTCCCTTTTGAGGGTAGATTGGTATACGGCTACATTGATCCTTAAGTGTAGCTAGTACATGTGTAAGGCATATTCTGGTGGTTTGCGTCATGTTAAATCTTTGTTTTCCATATGTAGAAGTTTTCTACTTGTTGGACTTACCTCCGGTAACTCCATATTAATTTTCTTGTTGAGTGTTGAATCCATAGGATTGAAGGTGCCGGTACACTGGTATATTTGCGAAAGGTAAGTTGGTATTAACATTTGTTACAGGTCATATTCAATTGGTTTGAAAAATAAGGAATAGTGATACATGAAAAGAGTATTTAAAAATCTTTTTGATAAATACTCTAACGGTGCATGCTTGGCATAATAATCGCCTGAAATGCGTAACAGGCAGCAGTTTTTTATTTTCAGAAACTTTCGTTAAACGTTGATAGCGGCAGAATGTATTCCTTCGTGTTAATAAATTGAAATAGCACTTCCTATTTAATTTACCTAAATAGAAATAGATATCTCGTGTGAATAGGAGAGTTATTGGAATTCATTTCTTCAAAGCCACAGTTTTGGGAGCTCTCTTAATTGATTAGTTTCTTCTATTTAAGAAATTGATTAGTGTCGACATATTTTTGACTGTGTATTCTGAACATATATTTCGGCAGAGCGTTTATTAGAAAGGGAATTACGTACAGTGGTCAGTCTGAAAATACGAAAAACCAAATTAGTGTTTTCTTTGTTTAATTTTATTTTTTATGATAAATGTTGTTGATTTCCGAGGATTCTTTTTATATTTAATTTCATAATTGAACTCTTCTGGTTAAATTTCCATCGGCATCAGACGCGAGTTTGGCTCTTTTAACGATTTAGCCAAATTAATGGTTTATGGTCTGTATACATAATAAATTTCGTTCCGTACAAATACGGTCGAAAATGCTTAGTAGCCCAAACAATCGATAATAATCTTTCTCGATCGTCGAGTATTTAATTTCTTGATCAGTTTAACGTTCTACGGCGTATGCTATCGGTAAATCATTAGGAACATTGCCTTGCGATAAAATCAGCTCCTAAAGCATAATTGAGGCGTTCAGTCGTTAAATTGAATGTTTTTGAAAAGTCAGGATAGTTTAGAATTGGATGATTAATTAGTAGTTTTTTGAGGTCAGGAATGCTTCTTTGTCTGTCAGGTCGATTTTCGAGTCTTTCTTCAAGTACTTTAGTCATTGGTTTAGTGACTTTAGCAAATTTCGGATAAATTTACGATAGTAGCTTAGCAACTAAATAAGATTTAATTTCTTTAAAATGATCTAGGTAAGGGAAATCTTTTCAATGGCTTCTATTTTCTTGGGATTGGGGGGTCTGATAATGCCTTTTTTCTAATAATTCCGCGATTTGTTTCTGAATTTCCGCACGGTGTTTTTCGGTGGTATCTATATATTTTTGAATCATGAACAGGAAATTCATCTTTAGTTCTGATATGATGCTTGATTTTTGAAGTGAAATTCAAGGATTGTCCCGCTAATTGCAGGGCGTTTTCAGTATTATTGAAAATTTTAATTAATTGATTCTGAATTTTCATAGGTGAATGTGATAAATCTATAGGGTAAGATAATTTTCTAGGAATCACTTTTTTGAAATATATTTGTATTCTACAATTTTCACCTATTAATAAATTATTCTGTAAGTCAATAGTAAAATTATTTTTTTCTTAAAAATTCAAAGCCTACAATACCATCATACTGAGTATGGAATTTGTAAATTACGAAAAGGAAATTCTTTTTCAAACCAAAGGAATCCACGGGAAATAAACTTTTTCATGACTCTTATCGTGTCCGTGAGGTGAAATTAAATCAGTGTCTTCTGGATAAATGAGATGAGGTATGCTGTTATAAGCAACCTTAGGATCTATTAAGCAGACAGTACATCGCTATCTAAAAGTAATTTGCATTTCGGATATTCAATTGCGATGTAAGGCAAGCAATTTTTTTCGATTTTGTCATTCTATAGAATTTATGTCAATTGAATTTCCGAGAATCATTATCTGAAAAATTTTTACAATCTTCTTCATTGACATCAAAATTTTCGTCTGGAGGACTGTGTCCAATTTCATGATTTTCATGTATATTTTCTTCGCTATTTTCCGCGTCGAGATTTGTAAGTTCTTCGGATATGAAATTATTCGGTGTTTGTCCCATATTTTCGAAATGATTATATCGTTGATTTTGATATTGATTACGCGGTATTTGCGAACTAACTGTCATTTGACGTTTTTGAGCTGTTGGGTTTACAGAAAATAGTCGACATAGGAGTCGTCGGTCTACTATTCACTGCCACATAATTATTATTTGGTCGAAAACCACGTTTGTTTTAGGTATTTCCTTGTTATTTCTTCCGAAAAAAACCTGACTATTCGTCGGATATTGTCTTTGCGGTAGTACTGTTCTTTGTTGTAAATGAATAGGTGAGAAGGAAACGTTTTCGTAGGTGCAATCACTGTTGTTTCCATGTTCTCATCAATTCTAGTTGTGATTTTTGAGACATATAATTCTCTATAGTCTGTACCGTTAAGTCAAATGTAATATGCGGTGTAGTCAATAGAGCAGTTTGTAGATCTATTGAGACATTACTTATAAGGACGTTTTTTGCTAAGTCTGAAACTAGTTGTTTATGTAATAATTTCAGAGCTTGGTCTAAAGTAGGTTCTGCGTCAATTCGATAATTAATTCGGATTTTATAATTTTTAACTAACTCAATGAAATCTAGAACGTCTTCATTGGGTTTTTTGCGCAGAAATTGAAGCTGATTTTTAAGTACATCGAGATTGACATGATCACCAAATTTATTCAATAAAAATGTTTTTATACCGATCCAAGTATTTGGAACATTAGATGATCGAAACTCGGCATTTGCTTTTTCAATTAATTTGCTTTTAATGACAGCCAAACAATATGTTTTCACTATCTGGTCTTCGTTAGAAAATTGCGTAAGATATTCTTCGCACGAATTCAAGAATGAATTCAACTCGGCTTGTGTTCCTGAGAATTTTGGCAATAGAGATCCAAACTCACGAGCTATCATTAAGCCGTTACCTTCAGCCATTTTAACTTTGGACAATTTAGTTTTTTTCTTTCTTGAATCTAAATTCAATCTATTCAACGAGTCTGCCAAAGAATCAATGATGAAAGTCAATTAAAATAATTAAAATTTAAACAAATTCTTAATTTACTAATGACCTGCTACAACTATTTGTTATAGGGAGTCTGTAGGTTTTGGGCTGAAAAACCATGGGAAAAACAGGAAGTTGATTAACTACTGCAACTTACGTTCTTGATCGTTATTCCAAAGTGGAGTCCTCGGCGCTACCTTGACTATGCACTTTGTTATATTCTTCAATGGTCAGTTAAACTCGGGACCGGTACTGCCTAATTTCGCCGTCACTTTGAGATAACCACTGAGCTTATGTGTTTTATTATTCGTATTTCTCTTAAGAATTAATATTCACTTTATTCACTTCTTTTCTCGAAGTATTATTGAAGCTATTCCATCTTCGTCGCCAATTATATTTTTCAACACGAAGAAACTATTTTTAAAAATAACGATTTTATTCAGAACGATGTTTACAGGTTGAGAGTTCAAATCAAACTTACATTTTTATTATTCTAATTGTGCTCTCTAACTAAAAAGGATGAATAAGCATTTCATATATATTATGCGCAGCGTCTACAACTACAATTCAGCATTTTAAAAGGGAGATACAGGCTGTCTCTCATATAACTATATACAGGGTGTTCGGCACATGAAGCAACAAAATTTTTTCGTGGTTTTGTTGGGGTTATTTGATCTTTTTTTTCTGGACCTAAGAGTCACTGTTTGAGGAGATATGATTTTTTCATTTTTTTTTCTCAAATTTCCCGGAATTCCGCCTTTGAACTTGAGGGTTCAAAGGCGGACAGAGCACAGAATCACTAATTTTGTGGAATAAAAATCCTCGTATGCGCCTTTGATACCAACAGTTGTAACGAAAGCTATTAACTATTTGAACAAGAACACAATGCAGTATATTTATTTGACAAAATTGGGCTTTGATAGGTATTAATAAGAAACTTATGAGGGTTAAAAGGCAGAATTTTTGGAAATTGAATAAACAAAATTTTTAAAATTATATCTGCTTAACCGTATAGGGTTATTACCCTATATATATATATATATATACATATATATATATATATATATATATATATATAATTATATATATATATATATATATATATATATGTATATATATATATATATATATATATAACTTATATATATTTAAATATATAATATAAATATATATATATATATAATTATATATATATATATATATATATATATATATATATATATATATATATATATATATATAAAGGGTGATTCACGGTGGACGGATCACTTTGTAAATTCAACTAAAATATTTTTGGTAATGCGATGTTGCCACTTCCATAAGACTTTGATTTTTCAAATGTAACATCCTGTATATAATATTATTTTTAGAATTTTCAACAATTTCCAAGCAACTCTTTCATAATATTTTCCTATATTATATTTAAATTGCCGCGAATAAGAAGGTCGGGAGTAATGATTCGCCACTTGAAACTTGTAAATGTGGTTATTGCAGAAATTCAAATGTAAAGAATGGTCTTAAATGCAGTATATGCCCTAAAGTATTTCATCCGAGTTGTAGCTTGAAATAAAAGAAGTGGTATTGAAATTACGGAAATACTGATCACGGATAAAGTCAGTGAAGAGACAACTATGGCAGAGCTGAAAATTACTATTACAAGTGAGTCATCTCGATATGGTTTATTAATGAAAATAATTACAGAACTTCAGGAAAAAAATGCAGTTCTTGTGGAAAATTAGTCTTTATTGAAGTATAACATTTCAGTATTAGAAACTGAAATCCAATCAAAAGATATCTCCATATTGGAATTCAACAAAAAAATTAACGCAAATGATAACATGAAACGAAACAACGCTAATAAGGGTAAGTAAACAAAGGCATACAGAAAATCTCCCAAAAAAACTTGGACGATCTATACCGGTAGGAGTGCCGCAACTGGCAATCCTTCCTGGAGAAGTCTGGCCGATTCAAATATTGATGCTCGTCCTTAAGAAGCTGCGCAAAGATCAAAAATGACCGAACTCATTAAATTAAACAATCTATCAAGCCTAGCCTAGCGTCAACGTCTTATAAATCAAAAGCAATTCCCACCACAATGCAATTAAGCAGTGATGTACACATTACTACTAATAATGAAAATGGTATTAATGACACTGCCCCTGAAACTGCTGAACAAATATGGTCCACCGTAGCTGCCAAGATAATACCTCGAAGTTACGTAAACATTGTTTGTACAGGTGTTAACATTAACACCGATCTAAAAGAGGGCAAAATTAAGGGAGCAATTAGTGAAAGATGGATTTACTTGGGAAGAGTATCAGGGAATGAGGTGTCGGAATGTGATATTCTGTCATATATGGATAAAATTCCGAACTTTGAAGCAATCGATATGAAGAAGTTGCCAACGAAGGGCTCAAACTCGGCTTTTTCTGTTGGCTGTCTTAGTGAGGAAATATATAACGAGATCTTTAAGCCTGATATTTGGCTATCTGGGGTTGTACTCAGATATTTCAACTTCAGAAATTTTTTTCGGCTGGTCAAAAGAACAGAAATTGTCAAGTAGATCTGCCTGATGATTCTGAGAGTGTATGCATAAACCTTCCTGTAACAATTTTCTATATGAACATACAGTGCCTCAGTAACCCATTTAACGGATTGGAGGGGCTTATCAAGGATATGAAACCCTCTTTTTTTTGCATTGGTTGAGCATTGGCAATCTATGGACCAGCTGAAAGAGTACTGTTTTCAAAACTACACGTTGGTGTCAAGCTTCTGTAGGCCTAAATACAAACATGATGGATGCGCTATTTTTGTCTCAAAAGAATATATGAATTCAATAAACAGGTCAGATCAATGAAATTTAAGTGTAATTAATGTCTTTGAATGTAGTGCAATAAAGTGTAAACTTATTATTCTCTGCATATACAGGCCACCTCTGGCCGAAGTGGATCTCTTCTTGATGGAGAGGTTTTCGTTGGCTATCGAGCGTTTGAGTAATGAACCGAATGTCGAATTGTTTATCGTTGGTGATTTTAATGTAAATATTTTGAGGGGTATCGAAATTGATGCTCGATTGATACGGAGTACACTGGAATCTCATAACTTACGAGCTTTGATCCATGAACCTAATAGAATTCTTGCAGGTTCGGAATCTTGTCTCGATAGTATTGTAACAAATTTTGAATCTATATTACCAAATATGCTACAGCCACATCTTTCTGATCATCTCGCAATTTCTTTCAGTTTTGATTTACCTACAGGTGATCATTTGGAAGAAGGGATGATCAGCTTTCGTAAATATAAGATAGACGATGTGAACAAATTTAAAAGTGATCTGCGTGAGGTAGACTGGGATGAACTATATAGTCTTCCAAGGCACTGTGTCGATGAAATGTGGGATTTCTTTTCTGTCAGATTTGTTTCAATATTTGAGCGTCATTCTCCACCTATTACAAAAAGTATTTTCAGCAGCACTTGCAATAAAGTCCCAGCTGATCCTGCTATTTTAAGAATAAAAATCAACTTAATATTTTGTATACTGCTAGTAGAGTCAGGCCAAAGTATAGATCTATTCATAAAAAAAAGAAAGAAGAATATGATGAGATACTTCAAAGGTCAAAGCAGAAATACTATGGCAATATTATTAAGAACTATACTTATAAATCTAAGGCTATGTGGAATATAATAAGAAGACTGAGAGGTGTTGGATCCATAAAATCCAAAGACGGTTGTCAATGACTTCTTGGAATATTTTACGAGTGTTCCTTCTACCTCTAAATTAAACATCCGCAAGGTTACTTTAAGTAGAGCTACCATCAAAAGGGTGATTAAATCTTTTCATATGTTTCAGTTGTCTCCTACCGAGGTAATATCAGTTGTTCGAAACATTAAAAACTCTTCTTCTAGTAGCTATGATAGTATTCCGATGAGTATTATAAAAGAAACAATCTGTGTGATAGCTGGACCATTGTCTTTCATAATTTATAATTCTGTTGTTCAGGGAATTTTTTCTGATTCCTTTAAAATTGTCATTGTGAAACCGATCTTTAAGAAAGGATCCCAAGAGGATCTCGGTAATTACCGCTCCATAAGCCTGCTCCAATCTTTGAAAGAATTATTTTCAACAGACTTGTTAGGTTTTTCCATAAGATGCGAGTTTTCGGTGCTTTTCAACATGGATTCCCGTATGGATGGAGCATTGAAACCGCTATTTGCCAGCTTATACAGTCCATTGTTGATGCCTTGGAGGCTGGTGGTTTACCCATAGGCATATTTATTGACCTTACCAAGGCATTCGACAAGGTTGATAACGAATTTCTGTTACTTAAGCTTGACTAATGTGGAATTCATGATAAACAACTGCAGTTTATGAAATCCTATTTGAGCGGTCGTCGGCAGAGAGTCGGGCTAACTGTTGATGGTCAGAGTTTTGTGTCAGATGAGGCGGTGGTGTATGCTGGTTTCTCTCAGGGGAGTTCCATAGGTCCACTACTGTTCATCGTGTACATTAATGACCTCCCTAATCTTTTTCACGACTTGCCTACTCGAATCACAATTTATGCTGACGATACTAATCTGATCTAGAAATCCTCAGATCTGCGTACCGTGCTGGCAGAGTCTGTGGCTGTGGTCGATATTTTTGCAGACTGGTACTCGAAAAATCACTTAAATATAAATTTTGATAAGTGTGAGTGTTTACATTTTCAAATTCGGGCAAACTCCCCATTAGGATCTAGTCATGTTCACCTTACATACGGTGACATCGCTCTTAAATTATCAACTGAATTTCTTGGATTAATACTATCCTCTGACCTAAAATGGGGAGAACACATTCATCACCTCAGCAGTAGACTTACGTCGGTAATATATACGTTCAATGTCTTGAAGTGTAATATTAGCATTGTCTATGCATTGTCTTGCTTATGCTATATTTTTCGCCCTTCCAATCCCTTCTTGCCTAGAATTTTGCAAGAATTTTTCATGCCCAGAAGATAGCACTGAGAAGCTTGTGTCGTATGAGGCATCGATCTTCCTGTAGGGGTATTTTCAGGGAAAATAACATTTTCACAGTTACGTGCTTGTACTTGCTTAGGTGCCTTATGTTCATCCGCGGCCAAAGTGAACTATTCACTGGCGCACTCATTCTTATCTCCTGCCTCGGCTCGCCTCAACTACCTCACAACACTTTGCATTATACATGTGCATGAAAATTCCAATGCACTACCGCGCGAGTTCCGCTCGATTTCTCGGCTGCGACCTTTAGAAGAGGCGATCCATGGATTTTTAATTAAAATGGAGCCCTACTGTCTTCAGGATGACTTTGATGCCTGTAGAACCTAAATTTGATGTGTGCGATTATTTCTGATTTGTTTTCTTTCATAACATGATATTGTTATACTATGAGAATAAAATTCTATTATTATTATTATTATTATACCTCTGTTACCGTTTTCGAAATAAAAATTAATTTAATTTTTTTTCGTCGGAAATCAAGACCTCTAAAAATTCTGATATCTTTGAGTTAAGAAAGACTATGATATCGAAACTCCGGTTGCAGTTTGAAGATATACTTGGGAGATTCCTACACTTGAGCCTAATCTCCGTTACTTTAATACAGGGTGGTAAAAAAATACAGTTGTTTCTTTTGCTTGAAAAAGTGACTAAAAGTTGATTATTTCAAATGAAATACCCTATATATTGTTTTCGTTCTTTCTGTTATGAGAAATTTATTAATTCTGGAAATAAAGTCCATTTTTGAAAAAACTAATATTGTGTCAGATTTATTCTGTCAGTGATAGTTGAATAATTCACTCCAATTTTTTATTTCAAGCATTTGATGTCATCTAAATATTAATTAGGTTTTCGAAAGTGAGAGTATTCCGGAATATTACTAATATTGACCTGAACGCTGATTTATCAATATTTTTCGAAGCTCACATAGATTCTTCAGCTAAAAATTTTCATCTATTGTGTTCGGAATTAAATTATGTCCTGACTGATTTTAATATTAGAACATTCAACATCATTATAATTTATGATTTTATCAACGGATCTGATGTTTGTTCTTTATTTTATTTGAAATATTCATTATTCTGGAGTGATTTTTGAATGTCAAGAAAAATTTTCGTGACATCGCTTATGACTTGATCGTCATGAGAATCAAATTCTAGTAGAAGAGTATACTTACTTAGTTAATGCAGCATATATTACCTGAATATGATTCTGTATTACTCACATCGTTCATTGTATAGGTGTCTACATTCTTCTTTCATCCAGGTGGTTTAAGCGAATATTGTGGGTTCTCTAGAGGCAGGGTTATAAATTTCGTGGTTATTCCGACATATAACTAGCGGCAGTGGACATCATTTCCAGAATAGTCTATTTTTACGGCATGCTTCATATAGAAACACCACTTTTCAAACATTTGAATACCTAGATGAATCTCAGCATGGTGCATAGCTAAGGACCCAAAACATCAACCAAAGATAATGAATATTCATTTGAAATTAATCGAAAATGTATTGACTTCCTGGCAGTTAAATTATGAATCACAATACCCGTGCAACACATATTCGATGGCAATGTGTGCAATTTGTTCGGAATCGGTGTGACATCGCGATAAGCACCTGCAATTCCTGCAAACGTGTTATTCATTTATCATATCCTAATAAATTTATCAAGGAGAAAAGAACAAATCGCAAAGACTCAGAAATATTCGAATTTTTTTGCAATCAATGCAGCGATAATATAGAAGAGTTCTCAATTTCCAAAAGCTATTTAATAATTTTAAACAAGAGATTGATAATAAGTGTAGATTTTGTAACGAAGTTCGGAAATATTAATCTAAAAATATATAATTTAGATAACGAAAGTACTGCACAATAAGAATACGACAACAATGTCGTCACTTACAAAAGTAAATTGTTGGCTTTAATACAGATGGCAATTTTTTGAGATGGACAGTCTAAATAAGCAAATTTTCCCCTTAAAGTGAAAACTTTCTGTTTCAATGAACAAGAAGCTGAACACGTATTGCTGAATAAAAGAAGGCCTTTTGAGCAAGAAAGAAACCATCTGCCTGAAAATCATAGAAGATAAATCTTTACTTATCAACTGCTCTGATAAACTGTGGGGTGAACGAGAATAGAACCATGGTGAGTCAGACATAATGATTGAATACATACTTGAAATGGCAAAAAACATGAAACTTCGTAAATAAACTTCACAAAAAATTCAAACTTGATGAACCCGCTCCTCGTTTCTGGAATGGCCTATTCTATATACAAATCCATCCTCCTCACAATATACATTAAATATACCTACTGTACACCAAATTAAACCACAACATGTATTTATAACTGGAATATTTTTAAAACCTTCTGAACCCAACAGCATTGTAGACGACTATTACCTTTTAAACTCAGTTATCAATCGAAATATTGTCATTGGCAAGTTCCAAGAAACAGGAGCTTAGAAAACTGAATTCTATTGGGAGATTTCATTTTTCCGGATCTTAGATTGCCTTTTGTGAACTCTGAAAACATTTCTCCAAGTAAAAACTATCATTTATGGCTAATTCAAACTTATTATAAATTATAACTGAGCCAAGTAGAATTCGAAATTATCACAAATGATGAGCATTTTACCAGACACGAAATTGGAAGCTCCATAGGAAACTCGAATCATGTATCTATTACAACTCAACTAAACATACCCTGTATAAACAAACAAATGAACACTGTACGGTACGAGAGTGTTGGGTTTCATGATCACGAATATTATCTAGAATTAATTGGTCTCAACTACGTAATTCCTTTGGAAACATGGCAGTACATTTTTAATGAAATTATGCAAGTCAACAGAAATCGCATTGAGCCATGAATAAAGTAAAAAAATAATAACCTCAATTAAGCACAAAATCTACCTATGGAAAAGTATCAATGCTTAACTATTTGGTAAAAAACAAATATCTTTATACTTCTGCCTACTTTTAACGAAAAATTTGAATTTTCCAGTCGCCTATGAGCCTTTGACAGGTCATATCACCTTTCATGTTCTGTCAGTTGCTTAGAAAGGTGCATCATATGAGTTTTGTTTACTTTTGAGTCAGATATTCAAATTATTTTACACTTTGAATTTAGAATTTGTTAGGTTATCTTTGCGGTGATTTTGAATATCAAGATATATTTAAAAGAGAAACGAATCGACATGATTTTTATCCTCCAAGAATGATTGCAAAGTTCGAGAAATCACCCGAATATAGTAGCTTCCGGAAAACTCGGTTTCGAGAAACTGGTAGTGTTGAATATCGAAAACGTATACATAGGACCGTACAGAAGAAAAAACGAGTTAGACGTAATAGAATATGTAATTGAATATTCTCGTGAAAGCCAAAATCAAATTACAAAAAATTCACACTAGAGAAATAGGAGTTTCAAGGACTCCACAGAAATCATAGTACCTATTTATCCCCATAATATCTATTTCAGTCAAGAATTTTATGAAATTAATTTTGAAAAGACAATTGAACTATGTATCTAAGATTAATAAATTTTTTGACTTGTTTTATTCAGCGATGAATGCACATTTCATAATAATGGCATCGTTACTACTCTAGCTATTATTTTCCCTATTTTTCAGGGATTTATTATTAATGCAATTCATAATTTTCATCTATCGAAATTAACTTGATTATATTGAAGGTGAATACGCTCACTTTAATCAAGAGGAGCATTATCTCATCACTATATCATTTATATGATATATTGGGATCTGACGTGGAGGCGGAGCTTAGGTGATAACGTCAAGACATGGCGTCTCAAAACCAATTTTTAACACGAGTTATGTGAAAGATTTGGAAGTCTTTTGAGTTTTTCCTATATCAGTGTTAGTTGCGAGTGAACGTGTGCAGCTTTATGTAGGTGAAAATTTACTCCAGCGAAAATACCGTAATATCACTGTAAAAATTTCTTCTAATAAATTTCCAGGCAACACTCTTAAATCTTTTGGCTGCAGCATTTGGGATCTTCATTCATAAAGGGAACTAATCTTAGTTTCAATCATAGGACT
>JARQZK010003637.1:165000-172500 GCA_030704885.1 Cynegetis impunctata
TCCCCTGTTTTGAGTATTCATGTGTTGTAGTCCACTCAAAATAGGAAAATCAGAGGAACTGAAAATAATAGTTTCAATTTTTTCAGAAATGTTCAGAGAGGGGTCCCCTGAACAAGGGAAAATAAGGTCCCTCCAAATTCCGGTGCCGCTAGAGGGGGGAGAGGGGTTCAAATGTTCCATTTTTCAGTTTTTCGCTTATAACTTGAAAACGGTGCATTGCACTGAGAAAGTTTTTCAGTACAAAATGAAAGCTAATTGAATTTGCTACAAATCAGGTGATATACATTTTTTCAAAAAACTGAACCGTTTTGGTTCTACCGGCCCCGTGATGGAGGATATTAAAAAAAATTTTTCCTATATCACTGTCTTTTAGATACTCACTCGTTGATTCTAGCGGAGAATCGTCGAAATGATATTTATACAGCATTAAATTCCCCACTAGAATATATATCCATCGTTAATTTATATTGAACGCATCGTAACTTACGGCACTTTTAACATTTCAACGAAAAATCTTCATTTCCCAATTAATATAAATAATATTTTTGATCAATTTGATGGCTCCATTTCTCTACATATGTTCATGTATCTGGTTTATACAAATTCATAAGATCTTAGGTATTATATAATTATTGATCTATAGAATATATTTTGTAAATATATTTTTGTAAAATTGGTGTGTACTTTTACTGACAAATGAAATCTCTGATCCCTAACTCGAAAGAATTCAATTTTATTGTACACAAAAATATTGAAATAGACACAAGTGAAGTAGAATTATTATTATTATCATGTTGTAATGATTAGTCTCGTCGACAATATCCTCGTCGATTTCTTCCAACAGGACAGACAGGCAATTTAGGCAGTCACTTTCACATACACAAACAGAAGAGCAATGGGTGCCTGTCTTCCTACAACCACATCTGTTATTGCATCCCGTAGCACAACGGCAAAATATTGCATTTAAAATGTGGTCTGGCGCAGGAGGCTCAGAGGATTTGATGGGAGTGAGGATTCCATGTTCATTCCTATCCCTACCCCATAATTGTGGGTTGATGGTGGTATTACCCAGCCAAATTTGGGTTTGAAGGAACACGCTTTGAGCGTGCTGTGCAGCAGCTGCTTCTGTTGGTGGCAGAGAAGCCAAATTGACTTTCACTTTCGTTGACAATTCAACAAAGCAGCTGTAGCGATGTTTATTTAAATCCTCTTGGTATGGGTGGGGCGTCGTAGAGGATAAGTAGCATGGCTTCTCCTGCTTGGGCCACTTGCTTTTTGGTGGATGAAGGATTGCTTTATAACATACCCACCGACACTTGCTGTCTAATCTCGTATGCTAGCCATCTCGAAAACATTTCATATGATACGTATTCTCCGACCGCCCGCAAATTAATATTTGTTACTCTTAAATTTGTTCTAAATTTGGTGGTCGCTTACAGTTATTTAGTGAAACTTCGATAAAATATCGAAAAAATCATATTATATTGTTTTCGACATGCCGTAATATTGTATTGTTATTTTACTGTGATTCAGAACGTGTTTGAAGCTATTCGGATGCAGAAAATTTAATACTGTACAAGTTTTATTGTGACGATTCTCCCCTGAAATTAACCAGTTAAGATCTAGAAGACAAAAATATACAAAAAAGAAGAGTTAAAAACAATTTTTTTTTAATTACCACCTTTCCGGAGCTAGTAGCATGAAAACGGTTCAGTTTCTGAAAAAAATGTAAGTAACCAAACCTGTAGAATATTTAATGAATGAACACAGCTTCAGCTGTTTCGTTAAATCGTCAACAAAGGTGAAAGCCAATTTGGCTTCTCTGCCACCAACGAAAGCAGCTGCTGCACAGCACGCTCATAGGGTGTTCCTTCAAACCCAAATTTGGCTGGGTGATACCACCATCTTCCCAGAAATATGGTATTGGGTTAGGGATGAACATGAAATCCAAACTCCTGTCAAATCCTCCTAATCTTCTGCTCCAGACCATAGCTTATATTCAAAATTTGGCCGCTGTGCTACAGGCTGCAAAAACAGGTGTGGTTTTAGGAAGGCAGACATCCACTTCTCTTCTGTTAGGGATGTGGAGCTGACTGCCTAAACTGGCCGCCTGTCCTCGAGGAAGACATCGACGAGACTAATCTTAGTGAACATATGATAATTATATTATAATTATCACTGAAACATTTATATATATATATATATATACATATATATATATATATATATATATATATATATATATATATATATATATATATATATATATATATATATACATTTATATATATATATATATATATATATATATACATATATATATATATATATATATATATATATATATATATATATATATATATATATATATTCAATAGATATATGATTATATAATATATAAGATCTTATACATTTGTGTGAACCAGATCTATGAGTATATGTAGAGAAATGGAGCCATCAAATGGATCAAAAATATTATTTATTTTAATTGGGAAATCAAGATTATTCGTTGAAATTTTAAAAGTGCCGTAAGTTGCGATGCGTTCAATATAAATTAACGCTGGATATATATTCTAGTGGGGAATTTAATGCTGAATAAATTTCATATCAACGATTCTCCGCTAGAATCAACGAGTGAGTATCTGAAAGACAATGATATACGAAAAACAAGGGTGAAAAAAATTTTTTTTTTAATATCCACCATAACGGAGCCGGTAGCATCAAAACGGTTCAGTTTCTCGAAAAAATGTATATAACCAAATTTGTAGCAAATTTAATAAGCTTTTATTTTGTACTGATGAACTTTTTCAGTGCAATGCACCGTTTACAAGTTATAAGCGAAAATCTGAAAAATGGAACATTCGTACCTCCCTCCCCCTCTAGCGGCACCGGGATTTGGAGGGACTTTATTTTCCCTTGTTCAGGGGACCCCTCCCTACACATTTCTGAAAAAATTGGAACTAGTATTTTTAGTTCTTCTGATTGCCCATTTTAGGTCTAGATTGAGTGGACTATTGTGGGGGTTCTTAACAAGGTGCAAGGTTTCTCTCCATATGTTATTCTGCCGCGCTTGATTAAATCCCTAAATCCCCGCTTGGCTCGTCTACTACTAGTCCTATAGGCGTGTTTTCTTGTTCGCCACGTTTTGGAATATTTGATTTTCGTATTTCCAGAACAATTTTTTACGCCTGCGCCTTAATCTTAGATGTCATGTCGTTTCTTGAAATTGTTGAGTTTCTCTATCTCTATGGTTTTCCAAATTATTCTTCGACGATACTTTTTTATGTTCGCTAGTTGTTTGGCTCCGTCAAAGTCATTTTTGTTTTCTAGATATGTTGGACAAGTGCCGATGACAATTGTTATTTGTGGACAGCGTTCTTATATTGTGAGTTTTTGTTCTATTCTCCGTTCTGAATGCATTTTTTATTTGACTCGTCATTTTTTGAGAAACATTTTCTCAAAATTTGCAATTCTATGTCTAGATTCGCCCTGTCTGTTAGTCTTTCTGATCTAGTAATCAATGTCATCAATACTCCGTTTACTTACGAAAGATCTTGGTCAGACTCCACATGTAAATAGGTACCTGATATTAAAAATTTATGCTATTCAATATTATCGTACAAATTTGAATGCGCTTTTATTCCACTCGTCATTCACTTGAACAAAATTAAGCATTTCGGTCTTAAAAACTTCTGAACAACATATCATATCCAATTTGCTAACATTTCCTTATAGCGCCATAAATGGAATGTAAAATTATAAAAAAGAAACGAATGAGCACCTAATATAAGGTGCTGGCCATTCCTGGAAAAATTTATTTTCTTCTGCATACACCTTTTCATGATTCAAGTTGTGTTGGAAACATGAAATAGAAAGTAAATGTAAAAGTTATTATTCCGATCTATAGAAGCAGCGTTTTTTTGATATATTGATATTTGCATCGTAAATCAACTTGCCTTATAATTTCAAATTTTGTACCGTCTTATTATAAAAACTAATCAAAATAAGATACACTACTCTACTGAACTCAAAAACACATCTAGGCAATTTTAATTTCTAAAGATTTTCTCTAAAATCGAAGTCTTCTTCTTGAGGACATTAGTCAAAGAAATAGATTATTACTGAATATCAGATATATAAATTCTCGATTATCGACATAGGTGATGTTATTTCTTTGATCAACCATAAATAAGTATAGCTCCTCTTTTGCAGCAAAATAATTGATCTATAACAGAACTACTTTCAACGTCACACAAAAATTATACTAAATAAAAGTTTTCAGTGGCCGGTGAAAAACTGTCAAGGCTCCTCATCATAATATTCGAATAACCTTGCCATAACGCAACTATAATTTTCACTGAAAATATGGAATGTTATGAAGTAAAACCATTTCGATTTAAAATAAAGGAAAACAATAATTTTTCATTTCATTTCATTTTACCCTGGTAGTGGGAAATCGTGTGTCATAATATGATAAAACTTTGTGTGAATCTCTTGAATACATATCTTCAGATCATTTTCAATTCTTGTTTTCTTCATTAATCTACTCGAACATATCTGTGCAATAGACAACATTGCAGGGCTTATTTTTGTTAGAGAGCTTCTAATAGTTATTTTTATACTATGGTCTTTAAACACAACTTTCAGGCCTGGGCTGAAAGATTTTTTCCTAGCTGGTCCTATTCTTCACATACAAGAAAGGCAAGTGATGCCAATCGAATACGTAGTTTGCTGCCGAGTGGCAGGAAAAGTAGTCAGAGACTGGTCAAGAGCACTTAGCTCCGGAGTTGTTTCCATTCCTCCCCAATTGAATTTTTCATTGTATGAATTGAGTAATTTAACTGACACTAATTGATGAACATTTGATTGAAAATCAGTCAGTCCTGTCAGATGGACCTTAGGATTTCGAATCTGTCATACATACATGCAGAGTATCAAACTTACCGCCCTGAGGAGCTTAGTAATTACTTACCACCCTAGTGATATAAAACATACTTCACTCTCACAAATTAGTTTCATAAATTGAAGTAGTTACTGAGGGTTTACCTCAGAGGAACAAATAATATATGTTGTATTATTACACTGTTAAGAAATTTCAAATTTTGTAATATATATTTCCAAATTTGCAAAAGATATTTTTATTAACTCTGTGGTCTTCAACTTCTGTTTGTTTCCGTCAATGCGAGACTTCAGTCAACTAATTAAATAAAAAGTAACCGAAAAAATTTCAAAAATGCCTTCATATAGCCAGAAAAATCTCGAAAAATTTCCCTTCAAACGATGTGATGTAATGCAGGTAAAATATATAAATTTGAGTGCATTGCTAGTTTACTTCTCTGATGAAAAAACTTTAATAAGAAATAAGAAATCAACAGTGTTGGGGTGCACGTCTTTTTTTAATATACCGCATCATTAACTTATAATACAAATATTATAGACACAGTGTAAAGTTTCAAAAAATTTTAGAATGGCTGAACAAGAATAATCATATATCTATATTTATAATTAGAACTGAAAGAATATGTATATGTATAGCATATGACAGTTTGGCCCTGGTTGTGGTATATATGAGAAAAACTATATATATATATATATATATATATATATATATATATATATATATATATATATATATATACTATATATGTTCAAACCAGCTACTGTATCCTTTGGTATTTAATATCAATTCACAACCTGCACAATATTACTTGGCCAACAGCAAAGAGGTATAGGCAACAACAACGTGCACCTCAACTCATCGTCCTTCGAGTCAGATTACAGCGCCTACATAAATGTCATAAAAATATTCGAAACTCAAGTATGCAAGTGTGGTGGAAAACAGCCGAGCATAAAGTCGTGAGATTCAATAAGCTTTCGAAAATTAACCATTTCAAGCTGTCAAGAATCGAAGCATGTTGCAGTTGCTTACTTGAAGACGCTGCTGTCAACATCTTCAAGGGCGGAACCTATAAAAAATACAGTAAAAAACATCACAAATTTCTGCGGATATCTGCAAACTAATTAAATTGAGCTTTTTAATTATGTATCAAATGCCAATTCTAATTGTAGCACGCAAATTGTAGCATTATGGTATGGAAATTCGCTGGCCGAATATTCTTCGCAAATAGTAATAGCCATCTTAAAAGTAGTTTTCTCTGAAGTGCATAACAAAATGAATTTAGTTTGTGGGATGCAGTTGTTAAAATAAATCAAATGTAAACTATCAAAAAGGTTTACCACAAAATCGCTTCGACTAACGGACAGTACGTCTTGCCTGCGCATTAATTCAAAAATATTGAACATTCCTAAAAACTTGCCTTTAGCGGATCCGGCTCTTTTTAAATCATCGGAAATTGAAGCATTAATCGGCGTAGAAGTATTTTACCAAATCCTTGGCGCAAATACCGATACGAAATGGAGCGGCATTTGTGAAGAAATCAAAATTAGAATAATTGGTTATAGCCGGCAAGATCGCAAACGATAAGCCCATGGCTCAAACAATTTCTTGCAATTTATTATTAAACGCAATTCATAGCAATATATCTAGATTTTTTGATATCGAGGAAATTACTAAGACACAATTTCTATCTAAAGAAGAGACTGAACACCTTTTATATAAAAGAAACCGTGATGAGATAGGTAGAATGTTGTGTTACCGTCCAATGAAAATGCAACAAAACTTGGTGATACGTGAAACATTTAGCTTCAACAATTATTTGCGATTGAGAGTCGATTGCAGATCAAAATTCCGAAGTCAAATTCATGAAAAAATATATAGACTTAAGACAAAAGATATAAGCAACAAAGACACATTCACAAATTGCGAGAAATAACTTAAATATAACGGTTTTATGATTTCGTTCAATATGAAGAATACAGACTTCCGATCTATCAAAAGGCATTTCATTTCACTGTGATGCCGCATTACAGAAATACGCAGTCAAGTACAACAAATGTCATTTTATGCGTGATGTAGGTAATACACTTTTGACGTTAGATGAATTCAATATTCTCTTCATTGAAATTGAAGCTCCAGTTAATTAACGCATATTTTTTACACAGATCCGAACAATTTATCATAGACGTACATTAAAACATTTGAAGCAGAGATGGCATAAGAAATACTAAGCACTGTTAATTATTATTTAATAAACTAGTTTATTAATGACAGCGATTAATGGTTGAGATATTTTAACGCGCAAGCGGAGCGAGCGCGTTAATAGTTCGAGACCATTAATCACTACATTGATGAACGAGTTTATTACAAGATTTTTACGTCGACCTCATCATGAATTGAGTATAAATTCTTGATTGTAAAAAATTTTTATTTTGCATGACAGATACACTTGACACAATATAAATTTCTATGTTCATTTCGATATATTTATATTTATGCTCCCGATGGAACAATTTGAGAACTTCATAGATGGAATATTAGACATGTGACATTCTGAATAGTTAACATTACCTACAATATCCGATAAGGAATATGTGGAACTG
>JARQZK010003637.1:177500-197500 GCA_030704885.1 Cynegetis impunctata
ACAGTATTATAACGAAGACTTACCTAATTTAAATTCGAAAAAATATTTTTAGAAATAGAGCATATGCCTACTGTTTAACGATATTCGACATATGATTCCTGAAAGAAAAGGTATGGCATCAGTTCCGGTCACATACAGAAGCTTTTTATTACGCAGAGCAAATCTCAATGGTATCACAGATACGTGTACAGCATATTGAATGGTATAGTTACATCCTAAAAATGACAACATATTTCAAACGTTAATAAACGATAAATACACATTTCGCTAGAAGTCAAACTGAAAATCAATTGAGAAGGTTTTCTTGAAATATGAATCAGTAATTCTTTTACACGCAATACTATAAATTATCTCTATTCATTTTTTTCAGCGTATACATAAGTTGGAGCATGTGACACTTCGTTACCCCTAACAAAATAAATCAGATTAACAAAAATTAAAAACTGATTCTCATTCTCTCAAAGGTAAATGTGCGGTCAGTTATAGATTTTAATGTGGAATCAACTGCTCGAAAAATCTCTATTCTCTAGAATTCAACTCGATTGAAAGAATGGAGTAAATTGTCCAGTTCCCTAACATTTGATTTACTGTGATTAATAGCTCTTCGGCACATATATTTCAGAAAGTACATAAAATCGCATTTTCTTGCAGGTGTAGCGTAACCAAGAATAGTTAAGATACATTTCAACACGATGATTGATGTTGAGAATGATATTGTTAGGTACCCAATTTAGTGAAACTGCCTCGGTATATACAACTGCGCTAAAGCGATACAACTTTCTCGGATTGAGTTTAAATATTTTATAAGTTCTTCGAACTTCCTCCATTGACCTATTGATTTCTTGATATACTCCTTCAGAACCGTCAATTACGACCTACAATTGTTGACATAATTATTACGTTAGAACATCGTTCCAGATGATAATTTAGTATGCCGTCAGTTCTGTTTATGAACTGGTTCCTATTGTAATAGAATTTAGTTACATCAACATGTTTCGAAGCCTAATTGGATATTCTGTATTTCTCTTCGCTAATTTAATTAACTATCATTCTTTTAATTAGTTCTAGTTAAAACTATGAATCAATAGGTATATATATATATATATATATATATATATATATATATATATATATATATATATATATATATATATATTGATTTGTAGTTTTAACTAGAACTAATTGAAAGTATAATAATTAAATGAATTAGCGAAGGACAATACAAAATATCCAATTAGGCTTCAAAAACTTTTAATGAAACTGAATTCTATATAAAAATATATATATATATATAATATTATATAAAAGTTCACTTTGTTTTTATTTGATTTGATTGGTCAAAAAATGTTTAATGAAAAAAAAAAGTTTTCAATCTTCCTAAGTAGTGACTTATGGAAAACTACTCGTATCATTGAAAATTAAACATGACCACTAAATGAAAAATTCTATAATAGTCTATAACATCCAAAATATAATTTTGAGCTTATTCCTTCTATAAGTCTAGTCAACAAGTTCTTTTTGATTCAACTTTTTTCCAGTTTCGAAAAAACGTCAGTAAGGTGTTATTCGATTAGAAATAGCATGTAGATGTTTTATGAGAATTATAAAGTTTCGCTCGTGAAATTTGTTGTAGTTATGATCAATCTACTGAAAGAAAAAAAAAGTTTTGTTTTTTGCTAATATCTCAAAAACTAATTGAGATTTTATATATCTAAAAAATTAGAAGTAATATTCATCGATAACCTAGTCAACAAGCGCTTTTTTGTTCAACATTTTTCAATAGTCTCGAAAAAACACTAACGATATATAATTCGGTTCAAACTAGATTGTAGATGTTTTTTGAAAGAATACAGTTGCAAAAATTTGTAAAAGTTATGAAGAATTTACTGAAAAATAGAAAGAAGGGTTTGGTTTTCTGTGAATAACTCAAAAACTAATTGAGATTTTTGATATCTAAAAAAAGATTCCAAAAGGAGAGGAAATTTTTTATAACGAAGTCTCAACTCCCTAAACTGTAGGATCAATATTTATAATCTTCTCAGAGGGGTGAAAATACGGCCGAAAACAAGTAATCTAGCTTGCGTAAGTCACGCCCATTTAGTACACTTTAACAATAAATATTATTCAACTATATTATATATGAAACTTAAGAAATGAAAAAATTCAAGCACTTATCGATAGGTGAAGGAACAATAATCTGCCGGCAAAACATTTTCATTCAGATTGTTCAATCAGATATGCAATAGTTAATTAACAATTTTTTGCTGCTTGAACATGAAAATTGCAAGTGTGATAACTGTTCAACTATACATCTGAATCTTTTTTCTTTCTTGAAGCTATTTCTAAACCAGTTGTTAATAGATTCCTTTTGATAAAAGTCGACAATTTACGTAGTTGCAAAATAAGAATTTTTTTTACAATTATTTTATTGATCGATTTTTCATTATCAAAAGCTACATGGAAATGATATTTTTCAATTCTCATCTCCTATAGTTTAGAAAATTTTTATAAACAAATGCGTTGTTCATAATAGAATTGAAAACGAATAATTTTTTTAAAATGATATTTATTTGCAAATACGTAAATTTAAAAAAAACTGAAAAATTAAAATTTTCAATAGAAATCTATTATGCGCCCTTTCAAAACTAGTTCCAAAAAAGGACAAAAATCTGGGATTTATAGTTTAACAGTTATAACACTTACAATGTTCATATTTTAGCAGCAAAATATTAATAATTAACTTCTGCATAACTTATTGAAAAACCGTTTTTTGATTTCTTAATCGTCGTATTTAATATGGTTACATAGGTTTTATTTTTAAAGTTAACTAAATGGGAATGACTTGCGCAAGCCGGATTACCCGTTTTCGGCAGTACTTTTAAAATTATAAATATTGATCCTACTGTTCCTGAAGTTGAACTTGTCATATTGAAATTTATTTCTCTATTTAAACCTTTTTTTAGATTTCAAAAATTTCAATTAGTTTAGGAGATAGTCGCAAAAAGCTAACGTCCTCTTTTTTTCGTTTAGTACATTGCTTATAAGTTTTACAATTTAATGACCTATTGCTGATAATTTTCCGAGACTGTTCAAAAGAGTTGAACAAAAAAACACTTGTTGACTATACTATATGACTTTAGAAACTCTTTTCAATGATCTATAAATTGAGCAGTTTGGTGAATATTCTATATAATATTATAAGTCATGTAGGTCAGATATGAATATATTGAGGAATATATCTGAAATGAATCTGAAACACAATACTTAAAAAAACACATACAATAAAATAATTTTTTTATGTTGAAAAAAACAATTGGATATAGAATTCATGTAATTTAAACATATGACAGAAAAATCTCTGATTTATCCTTTGTTGAAGTATTCAACGGAATTCGATAGTATATTTAAAATTGCGTTCGATAAGTACTCAGTTTAGCCAACGCATATTATTCTCAACAAGTAACAGTTGCTTCACAAAGAGGATATTGCTACTACTCAAAACGTTCGAATTATTTTCTCAACAAAAATTTCGTTCCGAGTTTTCTGGACTTTCATTGATGAAAACTGCTAGACAAAAGTAATATAATTTGAATATTCGAAGTCAAATTCAATGAAAACTGTTGCACGTCGATGTTGACTTAACCTCGTGCTGCACGCTGAGTAATATTGTGCAGCTAGTGAATTGATAAAAATGGACACAGTGTCGAGGTTTGAAAAAATAGACGTATTTTCAAACTATTAATATATTTACACAATATTTACAAATTCAGGACAAGAATGTATCTGTATATACATTAAAATACTTTCGTTTGGTATCGTTCATAGAAAAACTGTTTTGTAGTGCCTTATGATTCTTTTAATAAGCCTAGTACCTGGTCTGAAATTGGGGGAGTTGCATTCAAACCTTTCACGTCATTGGTTGACGAATACTGAGGGGATCGATAATACTGGTAATAGTAGCACTTTCTGAATATTGGAAAATCCAGGTTTTCAGTTGCCTTTGTCGGTCTCCAACACTGGTCTGTCTTCTGAGAAAGGCTCCACGGAACTTGCTAGTTATCGGATTGGAAACATTGTCCTCTGGTTTACAATCCGTAGTAAACATGATATTACAATGGAATACATTATAGATGAACATAAAACTATAAAATATGGAACGGCATTGATTGTGGAGTAATACTCCGACAGAAATCTTTATAATAGGAAAATAGAAAATACAAAAACATAAAAATATAGAATATAAATTAGAACTCTCTTGCGACGCAACATGCCGCCCGCCATTGAACGCTTGCGATTAATTATATACGTAAATGTCTGTAAATTGTTTCAGTGATTAAGTTCCTATATGTTGAAATGCTATCTTTTTCACTGGTCGCTTAAATATACCACTGGTAGTCTTAACACTTACAACGCGCACGACACCGTCATCACCAGGATGAGTATCTACGATGCGTCTGAGGCCACTGCAACGGTGGTGTGTTATCTTCTTTTGAGAGAACCATGTCATCAATTCTCCATGTATCATCGTTTTTTGATAACCATTTTCGTCTGTTGTTCAACTCATTCAAGTATTCCTTGTGCCATCTCTGCCAAAAATGTTGTTTCAGCTATTGTAAATGTTCCCAGTTAGCCTGTTTGTTGGAATATTTGTAAAATCAACAACTGGTACGTTTATCAGTAAATCATTGATGAGGAAGTGAGCAGGAGAAAGGGCTACTAAATCGTTTGGATCAGTGGAAAGGTGTTAGTGGACGAGATTTAAGAATAGCTTTAATTTCAATAATGTATGTATTGAATCCTTCTACCGTCAAAAATGTATTATCGCCTGAGCATAAAATGACTTTTGTATTTAAAAATAGTTTTGCGTAAAGGATCGAATCTGAATAACTTTGATAATTCGACTTTTAGCTACTTGAATTTCATGAGCAGAAGGAGTGTCCTTCATTTTGGTTTATATATATATATATATATATATATATATATATATATATATATATATATATATATATATATATATATATTTATTTATATATATATATATATATATATATATATATATATATATGTATATTTATATATTTATATATATATATATATATATATATATATATATATATATATATATTCATTTGAATTGTTGCCTGTGAACTATTGTTATTTATTTGAAAAGAGTTAAATATTTCTCTGAGAAATATACTTACTCATTGGTTTTTAATTTGATTGTTATTTAAAATTTATGTTTTAAATAGTAATACTGTTGCCTGTGAACCATTGTTATTTTTTTGAAAAGGGTTAAATATTTCTTTGAGAAATATACTTACTCATTGATTTTTAATTAGATTGTTATTTAAAATTTATGTTTTAAATAGTTATACGAACATATATGACAAAACTGAAATAAATTTATTGAAAAATAGAAAAATATAATGATATTCTCTTCCAATTTAGGCTTCTTTGTTTCCCAAGAATTCATTACATAGAAGTGAATTATTTAATAATTATTCAATTATTTAATTAGTCTTGTAGAGTGTCCAATATAGTATAAAAAAATGTGACAATACACTAGGGGCTACTGGTGATTTTTTTTTCTGTCATAAAATCCTAGTTATCATGCAATTTTCCATGAAAAGTAAATAATATGCTATGACTCGAAATAATCTAGAAATTGACGCAAATATAGTAAGCAATGATTGATCGTTTGGAATTTCCATATATGGATGTTTTACAAATCGACTATCAAGCACAAAATATTCATGATGCGGAATGTAACATGTATTCTTAAATTGTAATAGATTTTAATCTGAGGATAAAACAACTTGTTTATCTATCTCGTTACGGCATGTATTGTCTGAAAGCTGTTCAGCCTCTTATTTAGATAGAACTTTTGTCTCTGGAGTCTCCTCGCTTTTCTATAATCTAGATATGTTTCTATGAATTGAGATTAATGATAAATTGCAAGAAATTTTTTGAGCCATGGGCTCATCGTTTGCAATCTTACCGGCTATAGCCCATCCAAATCTTGTATTTTGCAGCACGGGCGCTTCATTTCTTATAGGTATTTGTTTTGCGCAAAGAATTTGGTAAAATATTTTCGCGCCGATTAATGCATCAATCTCCGATGATTTATTAAAAGTTAGGTCTGCTAAGGGTAAGTTTCGCGGGATATTCAGTCTTTTTGAATTAATGTGTTGCACAGGCAATGGCGCAGAAACGTTTGGTACCAGTATAAAACATAGTTTAGATTCGTACTGCCCGTTTGTCGAAGCGATTCTAACATTGACCTTTTGACGAATCGTAATTTCCATTTGATTGATTGCAATAACTGGAACATCGATTTTTGTACGTTTTAATTTAAGTAAGTTTGCAAGTTTATCAGAAAGAAAATTGGCTTGTGCGCCGCTATCAAGAACCACACGAGCAATATTTTTTTTGTTATTTGCGTCAAAGAAGACTAATTTTGCGGTGGCTAACACCATTTGCGATGAATTTTCGGACTGGGAATTTCCACACGATAATGCTTAAATTTGAGTATTGGGGTTGAGATTGGCATTTGATATTGAATTCAAATGATTAGCAGAATTAGTTTCCAAATTTTCGAATGCAATATTTGTTTGAACATTTGATGTACCTTACCGATCTAGATGCAGCAAGGTGTGATGTTTTTACCGCATTTTTTACACGTTCCGCCCATGCAGTTGTCGATAGAATGACCTTTATGTAAACAATTGAAACACGCATTGACCTTCTTGACAGCATCGAGCCGCTTGGAGAGATTAAGTTTCAAAAACTTATCGTATCTGAAGATTTTGTTTTCCGCTGAGAAATGATTACAAAAATCGAATTTTTGAGATATGTTAAAAACGCTTTTCTTAACTTGCGTAACAATAGGTTTTGAGTTAATTGACTGATTATGACTAGTTTGTAACTCGGTCGCCTCTAATATTTGAGACCGTAAGGTTAAAAAACAGAGAAAGTCTTTTCGTTTCGGCAATTGATTCGATGTAATCGTTTTTTCCCATTCTTGATGAGTTAGTTTGTCTAGTTCAGACGTCATGCAGTAAATAAGAATATCAACTGGTTGACCAAGGGCTTTTAATGCTCTTGTGTGTTTATTGATATTATCAAGAAAATAGCGAATATTTGATGCACTTTCCCGTGTGAATCTTTGATGCTCAAGCAAGGCTTTTAAATGATTTTGTACCTTAACCCGTCGGTTATCGTAGCGTTCAATAAGAATAGACCAGGCGATTTCATAGTTAATTTCAGAAATTTCTAATGATTGAATTACCTACTGCCACAGCGTCATTCTTCAAACACGAACGTAAATAATGAAATTTGGTAATATTTGGATACTTATCTTCGGAGTGTACCATAAATTTGAAAGTGTCATAAAAACAAATCCATTGTTCGTATGCTCCACAAAACGACGGTAAATCGATTTTCGGAAGACATACGTTTTTATTGAATTTAGTTGCACTTGCTATAGATAATTCTTTCCTTTCCGACGGCAAGTCATTTTTATTGAGAAATTTGTGCGCTCTTATATCATAATAAGTATTTACGAATTCATTATGATACGCTTGGTTTTCAGGCGTATCATCTTCTAAAACTACAATTTCTATTTGAATTCCGTCAAAATATCTTTAATGTCATTGAGTCGTCTACGGATTTCGTCACAATTTTCAATATTTGCGGCATTGACTAAATTAGTGAATAAAGTGAGCTTTCCTTTTAAATACCTACGTTGAGTTTTGAATTTCTTCAACTCTGCCACTTTGGGAATATATGGATACAAATGAAGTATAAAAAAGAAGACAAAGGATAATATTCGATTCAATGATTCAACTAATAAACTTACTTTGATAGAAGTGTAGGCTTGTAGATCCTCGTGAAGTCCTTGAGTGTTGTCGTCCACTTTGATGACTGAGTGTGAACATGGATTAGAGATTGCGATTGTTTTGTGGAGAAAGTCCTTTCTCATTGATGCGTTACACTAGTATTATAGTCCTATTGATACTTTGGTGGTATTTGCACTTTTTGTAAGAAAATGCACTAGAATTTAGCCGTTTGGCGTGAGTTTCTCCAGAACTTGTTAACACCAAACACTTGTAGGTACATGAGTTACGAATATTTTTCCGAACTTGATGAAGGCACTGTAATCCGGCCAGAATGACCATATGTTGAGGTGCACGTCGCTGTTGAATTAACCTCGTGCTGCACGCCAAGTAATATTGTGCAGCTAGTGAATTGATGAAAATGGACACAGTGTCGAGGTTTGAAAAAATGGTCGTACATACAAACTATTCATATATTCACACAATATTCACAAATTCAGGACAAGAATGTATCTGTACATACATTAAAATACTTTCGATTGGTATCGTTCAAAGAAAAACTGTTTTGTAGTGCCTTATGCTTCTTTTAATAAGCCTAGTACCTGGTCTGAATTTGGGGGATTTGCATTCGAACCTTTCACTTCATTGGTTGACGAATACTGAGGGGATCGATACTACTGGTAATAGTAGCACTTTCTAAATATTGGAAAATCCAAGTTTTCCGTTGCCTTTTTCGGTCTCCAACACTGGTCTGTCTTCTGAGAAAGGCTCTACGGAACGTGCTAGTTATCGGATTGGTGGCATTGTCCTCTGGTTGACAATCCGTAATAAACATGATGTTACAATGGAATACATTATAGATAAACATAAAACTTTAAAATATGAAATAGAAAGGCATTGATTGTGGACTAATACTCCTACAGAAATTTTTATCATAGGAAAATAGAAAATACAAAAACATAAAAATATAGAATATAAATAAGATTTCTCTTGCGACGCAACAAAAACTTCAATCTGTACGATCAAGAACAAAATTATTGTATATTCGACCGAAATCTGTCATATCATTTGTGGAGTCAGCAGTGGGTTTTTTTCATAGGATTATATTTTCCAAAATATTTTAGTGATGTTTTAATTCTGTATCAATATTTTATGGCTGTATGTCATGAACGAAACCAAACATAAATTGGTAAAGAATAGACTTAGCAATCTTATTTTCAACACAGACAAAAAGCATCAATACTCCAAACCTATACACAAAAATATAGCGGAACCAAGCAACAAAAAGCTGGAAGTAAATAAGTAGGTAGGTATAGAATTTATAGCAGATTTTCCATATAAATTGTCAATCGTGAAAAAAAAACAATTCTTTACACTTTGCATTTACGAAATCGAACATAGTATAAAATATTAATCTCATAATGTATACAAACTCAATCATAAAGAATGGAAGTCGGCACGGAAATTGCAAAAATTATTCACATAAGCACGTTGATTCTCTCACGAGAAGTGTTACATCAATTTGAAAATTGATATGAACAGATTTGGACGAGTATTCGATAATATATTATTATCAATGAATATGCAGAATTACAAGAAGAGATGTGAACTCATATGAACTCGGAATATTTCAGACTGGCAAACGAGTTTATTTTCAGTGCCGTTTCTGCAGTAAATAATCAGAAATAACTGGTAAGTTTGAATCCACTGGAAATTTATTGTTGTAAATATTTATTTGAAAATGACTCAACTGCAGAAATGAGTAGCTGAGTAAATTATTAGTATATTAGTTTTTATATACAAAAAACGACCTCTGAAAAATATATATGATATTAGATGGAAAGGGAACCACAGAAACCTTCACCCTTCAACAGACTTGACTGTTGATATTGGACTAAATAGCACGTAATTAGTAACTGAAGACGGTCACAGCCGTTTTTTTAAAATAGAGATAAATTAATAGTACCCTATTCTTTGACTTTTCAAAATCAAAATAATTTGAACCTATTTCGAACATTACGTGGGTGAAGGTTTCTGTAGTTTCCCTACCATCTAATAATAACCGATTTGAATGTTAATATTTGACTGAATAGCACGTAATAAATAACAGAGAACGGCCACAGCCCAAAAATTTTGATGAAACATAGTAGTCTTTTTGAACTACTCAAATTTTTTCAAATCAATAAATGTCAAAGAAATTTCAGTATTTCAAAAGTTTTGATAAAGCCATGAATGTCATGGCCAAACGTCAACTTTTCAATGAAATCGAGTTATTTGAGTTTCACTATGCCTGTTATTGATAATAATCATCAAAATGTTAAATTTATATATATATATATATATATATATATATATATATATATATATATATATATATATATATATATATATATATATATATATATATATATATATATATATATATATATATATATATATATATATATATATATATATATATATATATATATATATATATACAATATATATATATATATATATATATATATTTTATTTTTTTTGATAATTATTAGCAATAACAGGCTTGGTGTATCAAAACTTTTGATAAAGCCACAAATGTCGTGGCGAAATGTCAACTTTTTAATAAAATCGAGTTTTTTGAGATTCACCAAGCTTGTTATTGCTAATAATTATCAAAAAATTAAAAATACTTCACAGGCAACAACAATTCAAATAAATATCTATATATATATATATATATATATATATATATATATATATATATATATATATATATATATATATATATATATATATATATATATATATATATATATATATATATATATATATATATATATATTCGGTTTTTCGGTGTTTTTATTGTGAAATGAAATTGTGGCCTTTGTGTCAAACTGTAATATTATATCTCGAAATCGGACTGCTTAAACAAATCGAAGGATGTGCAATGGGCGTATCGATTTGAAGTGCAGTAGCCCAGTTGGAAATCTAAGACGACGAGGAGAAATTCCATTTTTTTACAGATACATGGACGATTGTATCACTGCAGTCCCCAAAAAGCAAATCAATAGCTTTCCAAAAGAATTTAATGGTCACCACGGAAATATCCAATTCACTATAGAAATAGAAGAACATAAAGAAAAAACTTTTCAGACCTAACATAACACCATGTCCAAAACAATATAAGGACTCACTAGTTTACTAAAGAAACTGCAGGTTTATGAATTTTAATTCTTGCCACCCCTTTAGCCAGTAAAAAGCAAAAACTGCATTAAGACAAAAAAATTATCCGAAGAAAAAAGTTGAAAAAATTTGAACGTTGAATACATCAAAAAATACAGAAAAAGAACAAAAAACCAAGATTATAACATACCTCTCATTGCCTTATATAAACGGAATATCCTAGCAATTCCATAAACTATTAGGGAAATATAATATGACAGTTTGTCACAGAGGCCACAAATTATTTTCACAATATTTCACCAAAAAAAGGGAATTTCTTCAATAGTTGGTATTTCAAACTAATGTGAAATGTACAATTAACGGGAAGAAAGATATAAGGAATAGTTAATTTGATTTTCTCTTATACGTGCAGAATTAGTTGACCTACCAGCCTTTGTCTGCGTTAATATGTGTTGTATAAAATGTTTTGTTATTTTTGTTTTATTGTTTTGATCATCAACTTTCAAGGGTAAGTGCAAATTTTATAAAATTGTTAAAATTGATGTAATAGAAGTTGTTCTATTATCGATAGATTTTGAAAAAAGTCAGGAAATAGTCGAAACGTCAATAGATAATATTAACGCCCAAATTTTTTAGGTTTTGAACATTATCTCAAAAATTTAGTATCTTGTTGTTGAATATATGCTTAGAATAATAGCGTTGTCCAATTTTAAATTTAGACTCTTTTTTTTTCAAAAAGTTATTGGTTTACCCGAGCAATTTGAATATTGGCAGCGTCGTTGCTTTCCATGTGGTATGGTTCATACTTAGCTGGGAAAGCTGAGCGGTCTTCCTTTTTGGGTTTGTTGGCCTGGTCAAATATTCAGATATTGCACAGCAAGAGTTTTTCTGAAATCTTTCATAGAAACTGACTTCTTTACATGAATAAATGGGTGTAAGAGAAAAGCATTTGCAACCGCTATATCAATAACACGGGTAGCTAGGCACTAGTACCAGTTATCTAACTAATATACCATATTTTTCTAGTATCAATCGTGTTGATCTACACCTCCCATATATTTGATATAATTATGGATCACTTTTGGCTGTTTAAGGCAACACGTGATTTTTGTTTTTTGTTCCATCGGGTAGAAGATGCTAATGGCTCAAGTATATCAAAATTTGTCCCCATTTATTATTGTTCTACTTTACCACAAAAATCTCATTTTTTTCTTCAAACTGGTAGTCTTCAATTGACTTCAGCGTACACTTTAGGGTCTGTGTTTCTCTTATGGTACTACTGACTCTTCCTCGTCCGTTAGCTCATCGGCTTTGATGGTACACCGAGCATGTTGGACACAACTTCTTCTGATAGGGCATACTCCATTTCGTCATTATTATTGAATTGATTTGTGAGCAGAATATCGATTTTTACTCAGTATACTGTTACATGAAGCTATATCGATGACGGCATCACTTGACAATACAACATTCACTTACCCAACAACTATATAGGAAATAAGCGTGATCTCAACAACGTCCTCCTCTAAATCCCTGGCCCTCGATTGATAATAGGATACTTCAATTCCAAAAATGTAATTTGGGGCTCTCCGGTCTCATTTACGGTCAAATATTAGAGAAATTCCTAGATGGAAATGAACTAGTAATACTGAACAATGGTAAAGGAACCCGTTTCAACCCCAAAACTAGACAACTCTCCATCTGCGACACCCAGTTAGCTACAAATCTTGACTGAAAAGCTTTTGAACACCTAAATCTGTGTGATAGAGACTGCCCCAGTTGAAAGAAGACCGACTCAAGAACAATGTAAACTGAAAACAGCAGATTGGGAAAGATATAATACATACATAGAAAACAAAATCCCCCAAATTAACATCAATTCGAACACATAAACTATAAACAACAATTTTATAGAACTATCAACTGAAGTTGGAAATAAATAATTGTACAAAAAATCAAGACAAAAAAATAACACACGAAAAGCCTTGGTGGAATAAAAATAGTAAAATAGCAATAAAAGCAAGTAAGCACTCTTTTTATCAACTAAAACGACATCCCAGTGAACATAACCTTATAGAATTCAAAAAGCTAAGAACAAAGGCCACATATACAATAAAAAAGCTAAAAAAAGACTACTTGAACGAATATATCGTTAGCATCATTTCACAAACATCATCTTCCGAATTATGGAACAATATTAGGAAAATTAGAGGAATCAACAGTCTGAACCAAATATCATAAATTTTTCAAGATGGAAGAGCAATAACTAACGATCAAGAAATATGCGAAACTTTTGGAAATATTATGAAAGAAAATTAAAGAATATAAATTTTAACTCAGATTCTCTTAAATATATACAACTTAAAGAAAGACAATAACCCATTAAACCTTCCCCTCACAAAGAACGAACTTAAAGATGCATATAAAAATGTAAATATTTCAGTACAGGACCAGACAACATACTCTACATGTTTCTAAAAAAAAACTATCCCCTAAAAATCATGAGTTCCTCCAAAAAAAAACAGCATATTCCTCAATCAAGAATTCCCTTCGAAATGAAGAGAAGCAATAATCATACCGATACAAAAACCAAAAAAGCCTAACATATCATTAGACTCACATAGACCTATCTCCCGCACATGCACTTTGTGTTAAATCCTAGAACAAACAATAAATGAAAGAATTGTTTGGTACCTAGAGAAAAACAGCCTATTATATCCATGCCATAGCGGATTCAGAAAATACAGATCAATTCTAGGTGATATAATGAACATTGAGATAGAAGTAAGAGCAGCTTTCGCAAACCAGTAAATTGTACTGACAGTATTCTTAGACATAGAAAAAGCCTACGACCTTACTTGGAGACTAAAAATAACACGAACCATGTGAGATTGTGACATGAGAGGCAACATAACAGCATTCGTTGAAACTTTTCATACACATATAAATGTATATTCACTACTTCACAATCGAAAATAATTCAAAGCGTACTTAGGTGAATACTTTTTCTAATAGCAATAAATGACATAACAACCTATATTCATCTTGCTGTCAAGAGCTCAATGTATGCAGATGACGCCACCGTGTATGTAAAAGTAAAAAATATAAAAACTATGGAGAGGGTAATACAAAATACCTCAACAAAAATAGAAACATTGATAAAAACTACAGGTTTTAGCTTTTCAACAACTAAAACCAACTATATACTCTTCACACAAAAGAAAAATCAACAGATACACGAACTTCACTTGAACAACGAAATAATCAATTATAAAGAAACCACCAAATTCCAGGGGATACAATTGGACCATCGACTCAATTGGAAATATCATATAAACCAAATAAAACGAGAAACAAACTGCGTTAATAATATCACACACAACCTGAGGAGCGGACACGATAAGCCTACTAAAAATATATAAAAGTCTTATTAAATCCAAACTGGAATACGCTCTCCAGATTTATTCTGCGTCAAGAAAATCCTACTTCAAATGTATAGCTAGTCTGCAGTCACTAACAGGAGAAATTCCCCTAAGATTTCATTGCCATAAAATGAATTTAAAATATGCATCCAAAGCCAGCTTCACAACATCCAAATAAACATAATATTGATCAAACGTCGGTTTCAATCCATATTCGAAAATCGCCCAAGCCTAATTACACCATTCTATGAAAGAGTACATAACCCATGTACACTTCTCAACTTACAGATAAAAAATATAACACTATTATGCTAGCCCTTTTTTCTTGCCTTGGGCCCTACCACTACCTACCATAATCATCGATCTAGAAATATTTCATAAAAGAACTACACCACCAAAACTCATACAAAATCAATTTCTTCAATATAAAAATCCGTATCCAATGTCCACATTTCTTTACACTGATGCGTTACTGAACCAAGATGGGGAAGCCGTAGGCCTAGCCTACGTTGCCCCCGAAGTGATTGAGAAATTCTACATCAAATCTGCAAGTGTATACACAGGAGAGTTATCTGATATAAACGAGGCATTCAAGTATATGCTTGACAATCACAGCACAAATCCCAAATCATCTTACCATGTACGCACAAATTTCCTTAGTGCACTACAATCAAATATTCCTCTAGAATCTGGAATACACCTAACAAGACATAACATCCGAACCAACGATATTGAAGTCATATTCTACATCACACCTTCACACGTTGGGATTGAAGGAAATGAACAAGCCGACATAGCCGCTAAAAGAGCCATCCGATTCGCCAAAGAAATACCAATAATGCTGATAGATGACTGCATATATTAAATAAACGTCAAAATAAAACATGCCTGGAATAACGAGTGGACATATCAGAGAACTCAATTAAAAGAAGTTCAACCCATATCCTTCAAAAAATTCCCTCCATCACACTGCAGAACAGATCAAATCAGAATAATAATAGACTAAGAACCGGACATACAAGTTTAACCCATGATTACCTGTTGAAGAATGAAGAACCACCACAATGCGAAACCTGTTAAACCTGGCTAACTATAAAACACATCGTGATATATCGAAAACAACGAGAGGACAGTGAACTAGAACATAGTCTAGAAAAAATTTTAGGCCACGACACCGAACATACAATAAACTACTTAAAATCAAAAAAATTGTACAATTGTACAATAAAATGTAAAGTGCTTTGTACACGTGTTATCTGCTATGACCTTCCGTGGACGAAGCAGGGAAATAAACGAAACAATAATCGATACTGTCAATTATGATCATATTCTTGGGCTTATTCCCAATCAAGTTGTTTGAGTTATCAACAGAATTCGATTATGAGTTTCAGATAGCGTTCCATACTCAGATGAAGCATTTCATTAATAGTCGTTTTTTCCCTAAAACTAATAAAATATTGCACAGTATCTAAAGTCAATAGTCACTTACGGGAGTAGTTTTTTTATCCATTCAAGATCTTGTAGAGAACTAGTTTCGACATTATTCGGATATATAGGTTGTCCAGAGCTCCGTAATCGGTCCATAATATTTCTGCCATACAAGTCATCCAAAGGAAGTCTTTACGGTAAATACGAACCGACTATATTGATTTTTTTAAATTATTTTCAACTTAATTCTCGGTTTCACCGAAAGTGACTTTGTTATTTCAAAAAAACGCCACGCATTTTTTAATTTTTCAATTTATTCTGTAATTCTTTATAAAATTGCCATACCATTCTCTATACCTGAACTAAACAGTTGTCGAATTGATAATTTAAATTTCACAACCAGCTCCCTTGGAAAGTTGTATCGAAGAATTTTCCTTGTTTACTCTATGTAGTATATTAAATTGTATATTTTTTATGATTTGATTTCGAATATAGCGAATTTTTCGACAAGTATTTATGTAGCGCATTCTCGTGAGTATGTCCATAGTTTTCAAAAACGCGTAGTTAGCGTGCTATGGAACCACAAACGCTATAGTTGCAGAGTAGATATTTCCTGTCAGGAAGTTATGTATTCTCTTGACTGGATTCTGCATTTTCGATCTATAAATGACTTGATAAAATGAAGACACTTCAATATAATTTTTAATACTTCACTGCAGTAAATTGAATGGCTCTTTTGGTAAAAAAGACTAGTTATTATATACCGATTAGGTCCTAATTCAATTCAGTTATGTTATGTTATATTCTATCTCTCCAGAATTTCGACCTTTTTCTCACAATAGAGGTCTCACACCTGAATCATTTAAACTAATAAAGCAGATTAATTTGAGAAAAAAAACTTTTTTTATCCTTAGTATTGTTATTATATTATATAGAGCTACATTTTGATTCAGGATAACCGAAAAACTCCTTTTCAAATGTTGTAGCAAGGTCATTCAAACAAAATGACTAGAAATTATTCGGGGATAATATCACTAGAGCTCAGATCTGTTCAGACAAAATCACTCGAGCTACGCTCTCGTGATTTTGTCAGAACAGCTTTCGTTAAATTGCCAATGAAAGTAAGTATTCGAAAACAACCACGAAAAAATATCCGGCTAAATCTGAGCTCGCGTGGTATTTGGTAAGACAATTCCATGAATTATTGTTATTATACATTGAAAAGGCTGAGGACCGAGGTCCCTTTAAGCCTAATTACCTACTCAAAATATTGAACATACTAAAGATAAGGAAACAAAATAGAGAACTCAATTCAATTAATTTTTGTTTAACCAACTAAAAGAACAATAATTAGAAGAATAATGTTTAGAAAGAACAATGGTTGAAAACACAATTATTGTATACAATTGGTTCAGTGGACAATCTCTCCTTTACTGATGCAGATTTTGTTTTTGACATTGACATGGATGTTGTTGACACTGTGGCTAATTCATTATCCAGAGTTTCATCTCGGAGATTTGTTACAAGATGCGAATGATGCTCATTATCAAGTTGTAAATAGGGCTTTGTAGACTTGGAAGAGAAATGTCCAGTTATATTAATTAATTCTTTTTCATTAATATCTGCTTTAGCTAAAGTTGACACGGCACTTGAGCGATGAGAACTATTAGACATTTTTCTATTCTGTGTATCCAATCATTCAAATGGAAGAATGACTGTTTTGTATTTTCAGGAGTTGATTTTTCGATCTCCCTTATTATTTCTGCCTCGGAAATATTTCCAAATCTCAACATATTTACTGGAATATTAGCTATTTGTTGTTTAATTCTGTTTTCGACATTCACAATTGTCAAACTGATGCAACGCTTGCTAAACGAATAATTGCTAGCGTTGCTAAGGTAACGTAATTTATCCGATATTTTCATCCACTAGCATTTCTGTTCCTTCCTATTTATCCGATAGCAAATTACGATTTTCGTTCTCTCAAATGGGAATTATTATACATGAGTGGAATTTTCTGAGTAATATTTCCAGTCGGACCGTTGTTCTGTATGAAAGGCGAATGCGCGATTAAAAATTTCAATCTGATACCAATTATAACTGCTGCCAAGCGAAATGAATCGGAATTTCTATAGCTCACATTTCACCAATGTGAGATAACAAATTCCCTTCATCCTGTTCATGGTATTGGTTTCAATATCAGATTAGTTGAAAAAAGAAATAACTTATACCTTCTTGGTCCTTACTACCCACCTTACAAAACCGAGGCATCAACATATTGATAGATAAATTACATTGAGAAATAGCTCGAAAACATTTGTATCCAAATGGTGGTTTCTACAGCCATGTATTCAGAGTCTTCAACATCGTCAGTCAGTCCTCCAGACTATGTTACTGAGATCAATTATTTTGTGTCGTTACTATTTGTAGGCCATTTTGCCATTTAATTTCGAAAAATTATCTATGATCCATCTTCGATCTTATTTCTGATGCTCATGTAAATTTTGTGTATGATAAGTTGAATTATAGGGTCTGTTTTGTGTGGCAAACATCGCAGTCTTTGAGCCAGATAAAAGTACCACTCGACTAACTAAGACCTTATGGAATTGCTGTTCGGATATCTGATAGAAGCAAGTTATTATGCATGCGAGCTAATGTTATGTTTAGGTCATGAAAATTACTCCAGAGTTTACTTTCTGTTTTTTATATAGGTATCATTAATTAATATGTAATATAGAAGGGTCGGAATGAAATTTTGTTGGGAAAATGTTTCAAACGTTTCAACATCTACCTTCAGTATATTAATGTGGTGCAACTTTCAGTTTTTGGATTGATTGGGCTGATACTTGGTGTAAATTATCCATTGTTTCAATACAACTTTTGTTTGTTGAAAAAACTAATAATAACAAATATACTATACATACCAAAAATACCAAAAAATTATTAGTCTAGTGAACAAGTGCTTTTTTGTTCAACTTTTTTCAACGGTCTTCAAAAAAAATTGTCATTCGATTCGGAATAGTATGTAGATGTTTTTGAGAAATCAAGTTTCGCTCGCGAAAACTGAAGTTATAAACAATTTACTGAAAGTTGAATATAGGGGTTTGGTTTGCCAATAACTGAAAAACGAATTGAGATTTTCAATTTCTAAAAGATTCAAAAGCGGATGAAATATCCTATAACAAACTCTCGACTTCCAGAACTGTAGGATCAATATTTATAATTTTTTCAGAAGGGTAAAAAAAAATACGGCCGAAAACGGTTTATCTGGCTTGCGTAACTCACCTCCATTTTGGACAGTTTAACAATAAATAGTCTTTAACCATATTGAATACGAGAAATTGAGAAATTCGTTTACTGGATATGGAAACAAACAATAATTAGGTAGCGAAAAATCTTTGCCACGGTTTTTCAAGTAGTTATGCAACAGTTAATCAAAATTTTTTTGGTGTTTGGACATCAAAATTGTAAGTGTCCGGGATTCTTTATTCTCTCTTGAAGCAATTTGTGATAGGCTCCAGAATAGATTCCCGTCGAAAAAATTTTAATTCCAAAATCAAAAAAAACTTTTAATGATCCATTTTTTATTATCGGAAGCTGCATGAAGATGATAATTTTTAATTTTCATCTCTTATTGTTTGAAAAATTGTTATAAATAGCGTTGTTTATCGGAGAATAATTACGATTAATTAATTTCTTAAATTTTCCTACTACGTAAATAGTGAATAAAAAACTGAAAAATTAAAATTCTCAAATTGTTTTATCGGGGATCTATTCTGAATCCTTCCAAAGCTAGCTCTATGAAGGAATAAAATCTCAGATCTATAATTCAACAGTTATCACACTTGCAATATTCATGTTCAAGCAGCAAAAAATTATTCATTAACTATTGCATAAGTCATTAAAAAATCTCGAAATTACCGCATTATTGTTGATTCAACACTATCCAATTAGTGCCTGAATTTTTCAATTTTCTAATTTACGTATTTAATTTGGTTAAATAATGTCCATTGTCGGTCGTAGTTTCAACGCTCTGAGAGAATTATAAATATTGCTCCTACAGTTCCAAAAGTTTCTACTTTCTTTCTCCGAATCGACTTTTAGATGTAAAAAATCTCAATTAGTGACCAAAAAAACACACTTTTATTCA
>JARQZK010003637.1:200000-320000 GCA_030704885.1 Cynegetis impunctata
ATCTGAGGATGCCTCATTTTAATGATAAATTTATTGAAGATTCACTAGATAATTTATAACTGTTCTCAAGAGACTTATACAATATTAAAATATAATCTCTTTCAACTGAGACCTCGGTACACAAATATCTATTCCTTGAGCACATCCGCTCATCTAATTGCTTCCTTGTTTCCAGACAAAATGCTGCTAACAAAAAACTCATGGATAAAGATTTTTCGTTAATAAAAGCCAAGATTTTCATCTTTCATGAAGATTTGTTGAAAATATGAATTTGAGACGGAATGTTCAGCTAAATTATTAAACTAATAATTAATATCTGAACTTAATGTAAAATGAATATAACGAATTATCAGGTTAATGATGAAAACTCATATTTCATGATAAGAAGAGCGACAAGGAAAAAGTACACTTCATATTTGGAATAAATATTTTCTCTAGGAGGGTTGTCAAAGAATCATTATTTTGAGAATAATTTATATACTTAAAGAAAAACTTAGCTCTTAAAATCCAAGATTCGTCCAGCTTAAATGAATTTTCATACTCAAATTATGAAAATTTTATTTCAATATATAATACACACCAGGAACACCAGGAATTGCATCGATCGATATCTCTGAAACTAAATTTAGGAAAAATTTGAAATTCTAGAAACTGGCTAGATGTCTTGGGGCCTATTCAGCTAAAATCTATTGGGCATTTCCGGTTTTACCGGAAATAGACCCTAAGTCGCTCATTTTAACTGAGACACCCTACATATTAATACATTTTCGAATTATTCCCAAGATTCTACCCACATTTTCTTCATCATGTCTTATAACTAAGTCTAAGCGTTTTCAACATATTTAAGTTTTTATATCAAAAATGACGAAAGTAAGTCCTAATATAATTATTAATTGCTCCTATAAGGACGCCCTTATTAATTAATTTGGGTTGTACTCCTTGTCAAGAAGGACTTGCTTCAATAGATTTTTTATAATATTTGAATAACTAATCATGCAGGGTGTTCAAAAAATAAGATATAAAATGAGTTCGAGAAAACTGCTAAAAATCAATTTTTTAAATGAAAAGCCCCCATTTTCCCTATTCTGTATATCGAGCATCCAAAATTAAGGTAATTTTGTATAAGGTTATCTATACCTAACATTTTTGGTTCTCGAAATATTACCAATTAAATATTTTTATGTGGCTATTTTGCATTTATTCATTTAACAATCAGATGTCGGATAGCCACGATCGTATTTGACATTTGAAATCATCGTAATGGCACCCCGGTTATATCAAACAAACGAAGATTATTTAAACTTATTCATTATTTATGGACAATGTGATAAATTCATTTCAATAGCATTTATGACACGATATCCTCGAAAACAGAAACAATCACCAAATACTATAAGACGAATTATAGAAAACTTGATGAACTTTAGACCTGCAAAGGAAAAATGTACAGAAATAAACCAGTTATTAACAATGAAAATATTGATACTGTAAACTGGACATAGAAATGTTGAAAAAATTATGTAAGTAAATGTTCGAACTGGTGTCTCTGAAATTCCAGATATTTTGTGCATCTAAGCCGTAGTTGTTCATGGCTGGCTCTCTAGTCTAGTTCTTCAAATTCTGTACTTACTCGCCTCATGCAGTATTCCATGGTGGTCACTGCGGTGTTATACACGTTATTTCTCACTGTTGCCTATAAATAAAAATCGAGTACTGATAGGTCTGGAGAGCGAGGTGGTCAAAAATTTGGTCCATTGGTGGCTATCCATTGATCATAAAATAAGTTTTCCAGATAATTATTTACTTAATGGGCATTATGTGGAGATGCCCCCATAATCTGATAGAAAATGTTTCGAAGATCAGCCAGGGGCAAGTTGTCTGAATAGTCAATTTCAGAATTCATGTGTCACAAATGTATCCCATGTTCTTGAAATAACTTCATCACATTGTCCAAGCTTAAATAATCTTCGTTTGTATAATTTAACCAGGGTGTCATAACGATGATGTGAAATGTTAAATAGGATCATGGCTATCCTAGATCTAATTGTTTATAGTTGATTAAATGCAAAATCTCCATATAAAAATATAAAATTGGCAATATTTCGAAAACTAAAAATTTTAGGTATAGATAACCTTAAAAAGAGTTACCTCAATTTTTGTTGCTTAATAATACAAAATAAGGAAAATGGGGGGTTATCCATTTGAAAAAATTGATTTTTAGCAGTTTTCTCGAACTGATTTTAGATCTTATTTTTTGAACATCCTGTATGATTAGTTATCCGAGTATTATAGAGAATCTATTAAAGTAAGTCCTCCTCAACAAGGAATCCAACCCAAAGTAAGTAATAAGGGCGTCCTTATAGGAACAATTGATGGTTACATTAGGACTTGCAATCGTCATTTTTGACATAAAAACTTGAATATGTCAAAAACGCTCAAACTAAGGTATATGTATAGACATGATGTATAAAATCTGCCTAGAATGTTAGGTAGAATTCTAAAATGTAATAATATATCGGGTGTCCCATTTAAAATAAGCGACTTAGGGTCTATTTCCGGTATAACTGGAAATGACCAATAAATGAAAATATTTTAGCTGGATAGGATAAGTCATCTATCCTGTTATATATATATATATATATATATATATATATATATATATATATATATATATATATATATATATATATATATATATATATATATATATATATATATATATATATATATATATATATATATATATATATATATATATATATATATATATATATATATATATATATACATATACGTATACATATATAGAAACACAGTGATTTGTAATACAATTTCTCTAGTAGGGCTCGTTAATGAATTACTACTGTATGATCTTCTACTGTCTTATCTTCATTAAACTTTGGGTGGAGAATGTTGAAGAAACATGGAGATGGCCTCTGCAAAAGACGGAAGCTATTTCGATCTTATTCGACAATCATCAGTATCACATATTAATCGATTGCAATGACTGAATTGAAGTATAAACGCCCAACAATCCAAACGGTCGCTTTAAAAAACACTCAGCGAGGTAATCCCTGCGAGTTGCCAAATTTCCACACCTCTAGTCGAAAACGAAACAATAAAAGTGTCTAACTTCATCATCTGAAGTATTTAGTTTGCATGTTTCAGCTAATATAATGATTATATTATGATATAATCTATATCTTTATTTAAGATACTACTAGCATATTCATCTTAAATAATTTTCCTAGATATATTTCAAATTAGATTTTCAAGCGTGTTATCACGATGATTCTTTTATTCTTGTATACTTATATCTATTAATATTATTTCGGACGAAGAAATTGGTCGGAACTGTCGTATGTTGGACTAGAGGTAAGAAAACTTAGCAACTCGGACGCAAGACGTCGTTGTTTACAACAAGTATAGTTCGGATTATTAGGCGTCAAGATTTTACAATCGACAAATAAGACCTGAATAGCCTCTCTATCGCTGCAATACTAGTGTTCTTTCGTACTGATACAACTGATTGAATTCATCTGATTGAAGTGCAAATGATTTTGCAATTAGAGCACATTCATTCACTGAATGCCTGAAAGAATGTGCTTATTTTCATCATAAAATCGGGATAAATGCCAAAAATAATTGACTTGTGTGATGAAACTAACTTTATTTCTTGACCACACTTTATTTGAAATTTATTAGTTAATGACTAAAAAAATTACTGATGAATTGAAATTTGGTAAACATATTACACTTCAATAACTCAATATTTTGAGCTATCAAGCATTTCTGAATACCTACAGGGTGATACACTTTTGGGTTCGTACCCAATTTAATATAGTGAATAGAGGAGGAGGATTACCTTACAAACGGTCCGGTAGTTCTGAATTTTTGATATGGTGTCTAGCATGGTTTGTTAGTAAATATTTGGAACGAAAAAGCACAATTTTTCCCGCGCTGTGCCCGCCGCCACATTGAATCAACCGAAAAAAAAAATCGGCACTTTCTTCATATTTTTGCTTTTATCTTCGTTTTGGTGCATTTTAGCTACAAAAGAGTTCGACTCAGTGTTGTGAAGAATGGAAGTTTCTATAATTTATTGTTGAAATTTGGATTCTAGGACTGGTGGTTACGGAGATTCGCACTTTAAAAAAAAATAAAAACATCGCATTTTCTGGAAATTTGTCAAGCTTCTAACTTCAGAACGCTGCAATTTGGTTGTGGCCTATTCTAGGAAAACAAGTATTATTATAAAATTTGTAGGGAACTTAGTTACCTATACATTATGTGTGTTCATTTTTTTCAACCAACCCTACGGGGTAAACATAAAATTTAAAACAACGGCGTCTTACTTTTTTCGCTATTGTGACTACACATTTTATTTTAAAAAAACACAAATTATTAGTTTTGGCTTGAATTAGGAGTTTATACCTTTCCTACTTGAGTTTTTTTCATGTTACATCGCACTGCTCATGAGGCAGGTATCTACTAATTCAGCTTTATACCTACGGGTGAAAGAAATTTTTTTGTTAGATCTAAACTTCATTGTTGTAAAAAATTCTGGGACACTGTATTACTGAAACTTGTAAAACCTAACATTTATCTTCTTCAAACCGCAAAACTCATCTGTCTCCTGGAAAATAAAAAACGGTCACTTTTGAAAAAAATTGTAACACACTGGTTAAGTGGTACATGTGAATCATAAACATTAATGGCCAATACATTTCCCCTCGTAGGCATAGAAACTGTCAATTTGTTTATCAATATCGACAGTTTGATAGTTCTAAAATAAGTGGAACACCCTTTATACACCAGCTGGAGATGTCAATATGTACCGAGGAAAAAAACTTGAAAAGAAATAATATATATATATATATATATATATATATATATATATATATATATATATATATATATATATATATATATATATATATATATATATATATATATATATATATATATAAATATATATATATCAGATATGAAAAATTTAATTTTCTTGAAATCGTAGTCTAGGAGGTCTTAAACAGGCGGGAAAAATTCTCCCGCACTTGACGGCTTTCCTTCGATACACTGCATTAGTATGTATTTTATGGAATAAAATGAAACTAAAAAGAGCTTATACCTTGTTTGAAATATTCCACTAATAGGTCCTAATTAAAGGAGTTGTATTTATGGTTCTCATGGAAAAACAGGTATGAACTTATTTGGAGTGATAAACTATTATGAGGTTTCGAATACCAGGTTTAATAAAGAGTGAAGTATATGGAAACTTATGTTTAAAAATTTCCATATTTCCTGATGAATTTAATTTTTGAGACTTTTCCGTAGGTGAAACTTTGAAATTATGATTGAATCATGGTTTTCTTCTCAGAATGGTTAGAGTAATGGAAGTCGCTCTTATTATTAACATTCTTTTTTATGTTCTTCGATTCTATTAAACAATCTGAAAAGATCTACCCGTCTGACCTATACAAAATTTAGGGCATGACTTACACTCAAGTCTACAAACTCGTAATTCATTATGTTTATCTAATTTCCGTTTATTATTTTTCCTGATTGTACTTGAAAAGTTTTCGTTTTTAACAGCTAAATTATGATTGTTACCCAGAAATTTTTTTAGTCGTATTTTATCCCATAATATACATACCATTGCAGTGTATCGAAGGAAATCAATCCGGTGCGGGAGTATTTTTTCTTTCCGTTTTGGACCTCCTAGACCACAAGTCTCGAAAATTTATATATGTATATATATATATATATATATATATATATATATATATATATATATATATATATATATATATATATATATATATATATATATATATATATATATATATATATATATATATATATATATATATATATATATATATATATATATATATATATATATTTATTTATTTATTTTGGTAATGAAGAATTTTTCATTGTTGATAAATTACGTTTTTGAAGCTCATTCGAAATGATTTGTTTCATATAACATATCACTTGATGTTGTCTATACATAGTTTTAAGTACGAAGAAAGCATTCATTCTAGTTTTTTTCAAATTATTGTCAAAATTTATCAATTTAGGGGTTAGTTTTCTAATTCAAACTATTAATTTGATTTTGGAATTTTCAGATTCATTTGTCAGACACCATAGTGATCATTATCCATTCATTCTATTCATTTTAAATTATAGCAGGGCTCAACCGCAGCCAAAAAATTTGTACACCTATGCCAATCAAGGCCATACTAATGCCAACCAGTACCACTAATTCGTATAGTAATGCCAACTAATGCCCCTTATTCCTAGAGTAATGCCAATTAATTGCAGTCTTTGTTAACTAATTTCTCATAGAGATAAATGTCTCCAAATATTCAATAAATACTTATTTTGATGACCCAATACTGTATTGATTTTAAACTATGCTTGGAGCACTATTTTCAAAACAGCCGCGGATGCGTAAAGAATCGTTGTATGTTGACATTTTCGGTTAAATTAAAGCACACCTCTGTTTTCTGAACATATATTATACACTCGTATTAACATAAAATATTGATAATCCCCAAAGAGCAACATTAGTTTTGTAGGTAATAGCAACTATATAATTAAAATACATAATAAACAACAATAAAATCATTTCAACTTATAATACCTGACGAAAGGGTGTAGGTATACTTTTTGAGTATACCTACATTATACCGAGAAATTATTCTCTGTAGGTCCGAGCCAAATGATAACCAACAGAACTAAAACAAACCCCATTCCGAGCCCCAATCTATTGCTTTTACATTACTAGTAGAAAAGTAACAAACAAAGTGACATAATTTTACCAATTGCCGCGAGTTCCATTGAACTGCAAAACAAGTCTCTAAAATAATAAAAAACAACGAAATGATCACCACCTACTATTTAAGGAGTCTATTTTTTAAGTAGGTACATTACTCGAGCCAAAGTACTAAAAATAAAAAACTAAAACATTTTATTTTTCCTTCGCAAAAAAGAATGCATACAATAATAATAAAATCAGTAATAATAAAATTAGTAATAATAAAATTATAATTCTGTAAAAGTTTCCACCGAGGCCCCTGCTAATTTTTTTTTACCCAACGTAACGGTTAAAAACGTTAGGACACAAAACGAGATATCCTGCCTATAATACAAAAGTATACTTATATGGTATATAGGGCCATGTAGCATATTACTGTCTGTTTTTATCCAAAAATGGTTACCCATTTTGTCGGGTAAAAAGGACATAAATGAAAGAGCTGCACAATTATCTTATACTAACGTACATATTTCTTCAAGGTTCTAATTCGGAAAGAAAGGGAACGCAATGCATCTTGCGACTTCTTGGATTTGTCTTTCCTCTGCAGATGTTATCATAATTCCCACTGACGTACAACATGTTGTTTCATTTCGAACTATGATAGACAATTGTATAATTCCATACACCACCGTATTAAATTTTCTTTAGAAACTGAAATGAATAATTCGATTAACTACTTAGATTTGACTATAACCAGAAAAAGCAATAACCATGAATTTTCAATATTTCATAAATCATCTCATACATACATAACAATTCATAACATATTACTACATCTAATTGCACATAAATTACCCGTCTATCATAGTATGATTCATGAACTCTTCAAAATTCCGTAGTCCGAAGCTAATTTTAGAATATACTATACTTGAACAAATGGCAATAACTAATGGTTATTTACCTTATATGACTGACAGTCTCATTCAGATGAAAAAATACAAAATGGCAATTTCACAAGTTTACCCACATATAACTGAGAAAATTGCAATATTTAACAGTTTAACATACTTGGGCCAACCTCCCTCAACCCTGAAATATTCTCTTCATTGAACAATTTCAAAGTTTCATATAAAACAAACAATAGCATTGGAAAATCGATTAAAAACAACAAATCAAAAATGCATAGAGATGAACGTACTGGTGTGTATAGACTTAATACGATTGTGATAAATTCTATAATATAGGACGTACAATAAAAAATTTCAAAACTCGAATAAATGAACACCAACGTAGCTATATAAAGCATAAAACTGACTCTACTCATGCGTGCCATCTTATTCAAGAAAACCAGAATGATGATATATTACAGTTAGAAAATAGTCTCCATAAAACCAACTATTGGGAATCCATTTACATCAATAAACATAAAAATTCCGAAAACCTAGTTAACGCCCAGATTGAAGTAAACGCTTCTCCTCTCCTTAATATTTTCAATATACTTACAAATGACTGTAAATTAATTGCTTAAATTTTTATTTGGTTTCTTTAGGAACCCTCTTTGTTATGTTCAATGTTTCATATCAATAGATTGTTTTGCAATGCCATTATTCAGCACGAGATGAAATGAATGTTATGACGAGTCCCGGTTACTCAATATATATTTCATTTCAACCTGTGGAAAGTTGGTTTTTGTTTCTTTATAAAGTCATTATAGGAGCTTCGTATTCTTGATAAAGTGGTTGAATTTACCTCAGCATATATAATATGTTATATAATTTTTATTGTATTTCGGAATTTTAATTAACATATTGATTTTTATATTTAATAAAATGCACTTTACACCATTTTTGTTCATACTACTGAAATCACGATTTTTTAACGAGCCTGTACAACATTGAAGGAGTTTCTCTTAACGAGACTAATACACAACACATTGGTAATTATGTTTCACAATTTTAGGGTTCCACAAATCAAAATACTGCAGTAGTGAATATTTAATTGGAGATATGTTTTGTACAAAAGTTATGAAATTCAATTAATTCTAAGGAACCATTGTTATAGAGGAATATTTCAAAAAATATTTATAAAGCAATAGCGCAATTAGAACGCAAAGTGCCACATGTGAAATATCAAAATTGTCGAAAAAATATTTTCGATCGATAGAGCAGAGCTCATTCCTTAGGCAACCAAATTTTCAGAAAATACTGTCTCGTTCTATGAAAACGTCGATGGTACCATCAACCGTGAATCGCCCTGTATGTTTAATAGCTGAATGTATTATGATTACAAATTCCTCAATCAGTTTTATAAGGTTTGGCTTTGTAAATGTACTACGCCTTAAATTTCTTCGATTTGTGTAAACACCATGAACCTTCTATATAGGAGAACATTTACGATGAAGATTCCGCTACAGATGACTGCTACGAAGCTAAATCAATAATATATTTCATTGAATATATGTAGTTGTGCTTTTCCAACTAGATCTATTCAAAACTCATAGTTAGCAATACTTGCATGAAATACAAAAACATATTTGGTACCTAAATATGTAAACAATATGAAACAGATATAATTTTCTATTGATTTTTACGTCAAATATTAAGAGTATGCTATGGAAAAAAATTTGTTCAGATTTCTATAACCTATCAAGAACTTCATTCAAGAAACCATCTCGTTTAATTTTCTAGAATTTATTTAATTATGAAAAATCTGTTTCAGGTTTTACTCGTACTTGACATGAACATTCACGAACCTCCTTAGTAAAACTCAAAAGCAAAGCCAGCTTTTATAAGAAAGAGAAGGTTCCAATACCCTGAGTAAGAAGTACCATCAACAGACCATCAATGTTTCTATGGATGTAGTGTCTTTCAATAACACCAATCAGGCACAGCTCTTCAATATATATGTCGGCAATTTGCCACTCGATAATATAACAGAAAGTGACGTCAACATCAGCAGAACGGTCACTAGATTGGCATCACCATTAGCTGTCACATTTGCAGTACTGCTTGTTTTTCTTTTTTCTCCGATGATCCTGATCGGCAACTCACTAGTTTTAGTTGCCATGTACAGATTCAAGAGATTGAGAACACCAAGTAACTACTTAGTTATGTCTCTAGCTACTTCTGATTTAGGAATAGGTAAGCTCTTCATTTGATATTTTAGCTGAATCAAATATTCTGAAAAATTTGTCACGAAGGTTGAAACATTTTAAAGTTTAACTGGTGGATGAAAAGAAATTATTGGAATGAAGATTATCCTTTTTTTTCTATTTTGATTCAAAAACTGAATGGAAAGGCTAGATTTTCTCCGTAAATTATTTTTCATTATTAATTGAGGAGACCGTTTATTGGTGACAAATTTTATTTATAATGAAACAATTTCGATAATAATTTTCACAGAAATTCGAATAATAATAATTCATGTTGCACTTTTCAACCTACTACTTATACATCAAGTGCTGTCCAAGTGATACACAATCTGAGATGAATCATGCCTTATGCAATATTATTCGAGTATTAGTGGAAATTGTTATCCACATTGTTTTATTTTATAAATTATTTCATGAAACGTATCAAATTTATTCAAGAAATTTATAACTTAGGAAATATTTCCTAAAACTGCTACTGTTGCATCTCACTGAATTTTTTATATAATTGCTTCCGAAAAACTAAACAACGAACAAATGTTTACATTCCCTTATATGATTAGTATGCTTCATGAATGGATCACGGTAATCTCCTCATTCAGAACCTGGCCAACAGAGAGCGTTCTGACAGATCAGATGTTTGACCTATGACAGATCTATGCTCTCAGATATCAGACTCAATATGACATTTGACAGTTACGAATGACAGATCAGATGTATGACGCATAACAGATCTATGCTCTCAGATATCTATGATTCAAGATGACATTTGACCGTTACGAATGACAGATCGGATATATGATGTATGACAGATCTATGCTCTAAGATATCTATGATTCAAGTTGACATTTGACAGTTTTGAATGACAGATCTGATGACGTATGACAGATCTATGTTTCAAATCTAAGATGGTGGATTACGGAGGAGGATCTGTGCGCGAGGCTATGAGAAGAAGCATTGGGGCCCTCTGAAATTGTAAATGGGGACTCCAGGAGTCTTTATGGAGGCCCAGGCAACTGAAACTATTCGATTTATAGGAATGGTGGCTCCTTCGGAGTCTTCATGGGGGCCCTTGAGACTCTTATACGAATATTAACGTTATTTAACCTTACTCGTCGTTAGTTGATTTACAGATCACGGTATTCTTCTCATTCAGAACCTTCTCAACAGAGGGCAATCGTATTCAAAATTTCAATATTTGACGTATGACAGATCTATGGTTTAAATCAGAATTGGCGGATCTATGATCCTTACTCTTTCAAATCCAAGATGGTGTATTACAGGTGACGTTTGACAAATTCCACAGAAGTGCCTTGAAAACCTGCTTATGCATGACGTTCACGTACCAAGTTTTTTTTTTAAATTTCAAATTGAAACATCGAACGTAGGCATTGAACCTAATACGTCTATATTAGGAGTCAAACCCTATATTAACCCTAACCTAATACCTACATATTAAGAATCCAACACTATGTTCACAGCTACATCAAGCAAACAAAATTCAAATTGAAGAATCGAGCGCGGGGATTGAACCTAATTTCTCTGATATAAGGAGTCCAACACTATTTTCACGGCACTACCAAGCTCAAAAAAAAATTCGAATTGAAGAATCGAGTGCAAATATTGAATCTACTACCTCTATATTAGAAGTCCAACACTATATCCACGGCTTTTCCAAGCTTTGAAAAAAAAATTCAAATTGAAGAAATGCGCATGTAGAATTGAACCTAATACATCTATATTAGGAGTCCTACACTATTTTCACGGCTCTACCAAGCTACCAACAATATGATATTATCGAAGTAGGGGATTTCATCAGAATGATAAGAGTACGGTTTATATATTTAACCGTACACCTATCACTCTGATAAAACCTCCTTCTTCGATGATGTCATATTGTTGATTGTCTTCAGCCTGATAATTAAAATGAATTGTAATTATATAGCGATCGAATTTTTTCAATTTTTTTTAAAGCTTGGTAGAGCCGTGAACATAGTGTTGGACTCCTAGTAAAGATCTATTAGGTTCAAATCCCCGCGCTCGTTTTTTCAATTTGAAATTTTTTTTATGCTTGGTGGAGCCGTAAACATAGTGTTGGACTTCTAATATAGAGGTATCAGGTTCAATGTCTGCACTCGATATTTCAATTAAAATTTATTCATTAAATATATTTTTATTTTTTTAGAGTTTGGTAAAGCCGTGAACATAGTGTTGGACTCCTAATATAAGGGCTCGATTTCTCAATTTGAAATGTTTTTTTAATCAACTTGGTACGTGAATGTCATCTATAAATAGGTTTTCAAGGGATATCTGATAATATGAGCTGAAAAATGATTAATTTCATTTTAAAATGATTTCTGTGATCAATAATATTAATGTTTTACAAGGCGTTCATCAGATCAGTTCTCGACTTGGTAGTTTCATTTAAAGGGACGCATCAGTATCATTCTTGAAACCTCTGGATATTTTACAGCGAAAATCAATCAAGGTATGCATTGTGCTTCTTTAGTCTACACCTACAGATTTTGTCTTAGCAGAGTCTTCTGAGATACTTCTCAGTTATCGCAGAATACTAATAGGAGGAAAATATCTTTTTCAAAAAATCTCTACTTCAAGTCCGGTGACGGATGATGTCCATCGATTGATTCAGATAACACTTTCGCATAGATACTGGATAGTTAAATAATAAATAACTTCAAAAATATTTTTAACGAAATAAAACATCGAATCGAAATGCTAACACACTTCTTCTTCTTCTTCTTCTTCAATAATTCATGCATCCACAGCTGGATGTAGGCCTCCCCCATTTCTACCCACTTCCCTCTATTTTAAGCGCTCTGCATCCAGTTTGTGTTTATTATTTTGATATCGTCCGTCCATCGCGTGAGAGGTCGTCCCCTGTTTCTCTTGTCAGCCATTGGTCTTGACTCGAGCAGCCTTTTTGTCTATCATCCATCTGTCATGCAAGCCACATGTCCAGCCCAGTTCTACTTGAGCTTTGCCATCTGGTAGATAACAGCCGTGACTCCTGTTATCGCCCGTAAGTCCTCATTTCCAAAGTGGTCACGAAGTGACACACTAAACATCGATCTATCCATCTTGCGTTGTGCTATTCTAAGCTTCTAAGCAGATGTGACTGTCAGAGTTGAAGTTTCGGCGCCGTAGGTCATAACCACTATGTTTGGTTAATTCCCGTATCTGTGACACTCGTACAATAATTAACATCCTAGCTTCGACTTTCTCTCTTATATTCAATTACATTTTGGCACTAAAAAAATATATTTACGAATGCTTCTGCAGTGAGTGTTACAATATACGTTCCGTATTCGGAAACATCTCTTTACACGATGCTTTATAATCGTTATAGTATCTTTTACGAATTATTCGCCATATATCTAGCCCTAAAATACATTGTAGACAATATGGAGGCTCTCAATAGCTCCAGATTTATTATAATATCAGATAGCAAAACCACGCTATTATCCCCCTCAAAAACCCCTAATTAGATTCACCTTTTTCCCATATCCATAAGGAAATCATTCTAGCGCTGTTCACTTCCGAAGGTCAAGGCATTTTTGTTTATTTTATGTGAGTAAAAGCGCATGATGAAATAACATCGAATGAAAAGGTGGATCCGGTTGTTAAAGCCGCTACTAGTTTGGAGGTAAAACATCAAGATTGTTTATATAGTGACTTTTTTTAGTATTTCAATAAAAATATTTACAAAAAGTGGGAAACGAAATATCATACAAATAGAAAGAGTGCCTAATATGAAAACATCCTATATCTGAAACTTGGTTCAAGAATATCGGAAACAATGGAGATTTTGTCAGGTCAATATCAAGGTTGAGAAGTGGTCATATAATTTTCCCAGTATACTTACACCGAATTGGTATTAAGGATCCTCTATATGAACGTGGCAAGGAGGGTGATGCTAATCATATTTTACTTACTAGTAAACGTATTCGAGATAAACACAACTTTGTAACTATATAAGTCAACTTATAAATTTTCACCAGCCCTTTAGTTTGCACTACTTACAGCATTGAATAATATATACATTTATTGAGCCATATATGATCACATAAAATCTATAGGATGTGAGAATAGGATCAACTTTGAAATATACTTTGTTTTGTTTTTCCTAATGTATACTAACCTTTATTTCAGTGGCCTATGTCATGTGCGAGTATGAAGAAAAAGATGATTTTAAGGTGCCCTTCCGCTTTACCTGTCCCTGTGTTTCCACTTGAGATAGACTGGCTTCTTTGAATTTTCTTGTTAGCAGTTAGAGTTCTTTTAAGAAAAAACTTAGTTTTTTGGTATAGATTATATGACAGTTTTTGGGTTGTTATGTGATTTATGTTGGCTAATAACTTGGATTAACGCCATTTAGCCGTCGTGATTCCATTACGGGAGGTACTTTCGTCTTAAAAAAAAGAAGATATTCACATTGAACCAGAGGCGGATTAAACGTTCAGAGCGCCGTAGGCAAGCATCTCATCGGCGCCCCTATATTAAAAATGGATCGTACTATAGTTTGACCTAAACCAATGTACCGCACCTTAGGTGAGATGAGGGCTGAGGAAAAAAGAGCATGAGTTTACATGAGATCGATTTTTTCGGACAAATCTTACTATTTCGGTTTACAATATTTTAAAGCTTCAAGGTACGACTGGAATGTAAACCCGAAAATTATGAAATTCCCTATATAATAATATCTGGCTTTACACGCCAGTTGTATGAATTAAATTATTGAACAGGATAAAAATTAATTAAATCAGTGTATATTATATTTCATTTATATAATTAGCTAACTTTAATATGATATAGTTACTTAATTCAAACTCGATAGTATAGATAGTGGCCTAGGTGTCTGCCGTAAGCGCGGAAGGACCCGGATTTCTTTCTCGGTCGGGCGAATTTGGGAAACGAACGTTGTCGTGAATTGTCTGGCGCTTTTATGAATTTTAAGAATTTATTAATATTATAATAATAAAGGCACTCTGGTAACTCAGAGTTAGATATAATTGAAAATAATTGAATTATTTGCAGAAATTACGAAGTCAAAAATTGAATTATAATGGTATGTATGTTAATTTAAGCAGCTTTTCACGCTCGACTTTAAAGTTGGTAATTTTCAATTACTTGTTGTTACAGCTTAAATGAAAAACTAAAAGAAATTAAGAATTTCGGCGCCTTCATTTTTGTCTTGCGAAATTGTCAATAACATCTTCATAGTTTAAAGATTGCAATAAGTTTGACGAACGAATTTAATCTATCTGTCATAGTTGAACGAAGATAATTTTTCACTCTCTTTAGACAGGAAAAGCTCAGCTCACCACTGCAATTGCTGACTGCCGTCGATACATACATTCTTAAAGCTATGTAAACTATGTTAAAATTGCGTTGGTTGTTCGGGACAGTTTTCCGTCTCGACCTAACGTTGTTAAGTATAAGAACGCAGGTGGATACATTAATCCACAAAACACTTTTCTAAATCACCGGAATACATTGTTACTAACGTACCTACTTGCTCTATTTTGAACTTCTTCAGTGCTCAAATTAGTCAAGTTGTTTAAAAATGAAAATTTACTGTAAAATTACTGTATGATTCTCGTCTCTGTTGAAATTCAACCACGAGTCTGTCTATAATTACTGAAAATACTGTCACTCTGAGTGTGTCCCGACCAGATACTGAAGAAGAAATATCTTCGACAGGTTCATCTGCTGTGAACTTTTTCTTCCGAATCCTCTTTTCATCGTTTTCATATTCTCTAGCTAGTGAGAGCTCCAAGGCTTGCTGCTCGTTGTTATTAAAATTTTCCCTTTCTACAGAAATTATGTGCATTAGAACAAGGTTGCTTGTAAGCGTAAGTTTTAGTCAGTCTCATCCGTTAAATTCATCTTTTGTTATAAATTGAAGCAATTTGAGGTTGTAAGCAAAAATAATAGTTTTTATTGTCTAAGTAGGTGGTTTACTTACTGCCACAATTAATTTTATGCTATATTGTATATTTTTTCTGTATTTTACAATTCCGCCCGCGCGCCCTTTTGTACACTCGCGCCCCTAGGCACATGCCTAGTTTGCCTTAAGGATAATCCACCTCTGCATTGAACCCTCATTAACGACTACCCTTTCTTTCATTCACTAAATACCGATTCATGGAATAAGTTTGATGAATATAAAATATTAGCGGATTATAAAAAGAATGGAGGTTAATTGAAACTATTGTTACCTACTTGAACATGAACTCTAATTTCGACAAAACTTTCCGTTCTAATCCCTACTACAAAGAATATTTTAAAGGAAAATCAGTACCAGCTCATAGCAGCTAATTCTGAAATAGCCTAAGCTATATCTCTATTAATACTCAAATACTTTTTAACCTATTTGTAAAGGTAATCTAATTCTAACTTTATGGAATTGTTTGAATTGTCTATGATATAAGGAGTTCTAGCTTTGAACTTTCATATCTAATTGACTATTTCACTCATTCCATTTTTAGTGAGGAAGTTTCCATAGCAACTCTTGTTTCACAGCGATAAAACATGCAATCCGGCAAAACTTAGCAAGTTATTATTTCATTGACTATTTCATTCATTCAATTTTCAGTGAGGAAGTTTCCATAGCAACTCTCGTTTCACAGCGATAAAACATGCAAGCTGGCAAAACTTAGCAAGTTATTATTTCATCGATAATATTTTGACATTTCTCACATTCATAGTTTATTTTCTTGACTTTCTCAAATGTCACCATATTACTGTTAGACATATTTTCTCGTGAAATAGTCATGTCGAATACCATTCGAGATGAAATTTAAGCAGGTAAAATTTCATCTCTAGTGGTATTATATTGATAATATTTTGACATTTCTCACATTCATAGATATCTTGGGAAATGAATACCATATAAAAAACAAACAACGTTTAGTTAATCTATGATGAATACTCATTTGTCAAATAGCGCAATACGTGTCAAAAAGTAGATTGGGGAATATAATATTTTCTCGGGAAGTAGTCGTGTCGAATACCACTCGAGATGAAATTTGAGCAGGTAAAATTTCTCTCTTGCAACATTCAAGTTTGTTGCTTAGGTAATTTCGCTCATGACATTTTTTCCAAAATCCAAAATTGATACAAATGTCATTCGTGAAATTGCCTAAGCAACAAACTTTCATATTACAATCGAGAAATTTTGCCGGCAAAATTTCATCTCTAGTGGTATTATATATGATAATTTTTCGCACGCCGACTATGCGAAGTCATTGTTATAAATATTATCAATGGTAATAGGACTTCTGCCGCGATTAATCAAATGACTAGGTAATCTACCTATATGTCAATAGGAATATACTAAATATATATTCTGTGAATCTCTCAGGCGAGCGATCACTCAAACTATATGTGAAACACTATAGGAAACGGTATCAAATAATTTTGGATATCTGAGAATGATTTTTGACTGCACCATATAAGTCCTAATGCTATAATTGAAAAATAAGTACAACTGAGCTATCAGAAATGTGACACAAATCGACCCAAAACCGAAAATTCAGGGACTAAAAAATAGTAGGTACTTCCCTGAATTATTTTCGTGAAGAGTATTTTTCGAATTATCATTCTCCTTTATTTTAAAAAAACACTTACCGAAAACCAGTTGAGTATGTACTATATAACGTTTCACAACCGAGAAAAATATTACTTTATTATATTAGAATTCGGCTGTTCTGTCGAAAAATGAATGATATGAATGCCATCCAAGAAAAGAAGTTGTGAAATGGGAATATTCCTTCTTATGCTCTGGTATGAAAAAAATTTACATTGACTACAGAATATGTTTGTATCGACTAATCAAATTAATATTTCCAGTAGTATATAACTCACAGATGAAATATGGAATCGGATTTGAAGTAATTTATATAAAGGATCTCAAACCATTCATTTCTACAATCAACAAAGGTTATATTATAGATTTCTGTCCGAAAGGAACCGTTCGATAATTCCCCGAACAAAGCAAAGCAACTTCTTTTTTAGCCTTGAGCTTCAGGAAATGAGGATTTCTCCACTGACAGAAATTCAGAAAACTACAAATTAGCTACAAAAAATACTGTTACATAGTTGTCGACGTTAGGAAATCAACCTATTCATAAATAGCGTTGATCAGAAAATCCAGAAAAGATACCTATCATTGAATCCAGAGTAAAAGAATTTTTGTGGCTCATTAAATTAAATGAGGATTGAAGCTGCAGTTTTTTTTATCGGCGAATTTCTTTATCTCCAGATACTATATGCTCAAAATGCTCTCACTGGATGGATGGAAATTGAAAATATTTGAAAATAAGGACAATGAAAAATGTATTCTCGTGTATACTGATTTTTTACACTAAACCCAGTATGTAAGAATTCGAAATCCCAAGCTCTTTCAACAGCTGCAAAAATATACAGGACGTCCCATATAAATTAAAAAAGTTGAAGGTATTTCTGGTTCAACGGGAAGTATATTATCAACAAAAAATTGTACATCAAATGCATTTTGCGCCATTGCACTTACCTGCAAAATTTCATGAATATTGTTTTTTTCGCTCAAAAGATATTAACTTGGTTCCATACTTTATCCCAACCCTCCATATAAATATATATATATATATATATATATATATATATATATATATATATATACATATATATATATATATATATATATATATATATATATATAATATATATATATATATATATATATATATATATATATATATATATATATATATATATATATATATATATATATATATATATATATATATATATATATATATATATATATATATATATATATATATATATATATATATATATATATATATATAAATAGGGTTATTCACGTTATTCGAAGAATTATGGCTAAAGCCTTCGATCTCATAAAAGTTTTTTCTTTAGGATGGATAAAGACTTAGCAGCACTATATTTAAAACATATTTTCATATTGTACAGGATGTGCCAAAAACACGAAAAGTATCAAATTCGTTATTTTTTCAAAGAAATGCCCTGTATATTATTTCATTTTTAATTTTTACGATGAAAACAAATACCAGTTTCATTGACTTTTAATTGACCTGAACCTTATGGTTTTTGAAATATGTAGTATCAGATTTAACGCTTAAACTCTCAACACTGTTGTTTACTTGTTTTCAACTAAATTGATGATAAGGCCTACTAACTGGCACAAACTTTATGTCGCACTTGTGTAATATTGACTAATTTGGACTTGGTGTTGAAAATAAAGGTAATTGTAATCTTCAAAGGGCACTAACTTGTTCAACTTAAATGGAACTCCCCGTACTTTATGTCACCAACAGGATGTGAAATTTAATTGTCTATCGAAATCCTCAATATATTGTTATCGATAACTCCTCACGTGTTCAAATAAAATGCACATTTTCATCTTGCAAACTGATTTTATGAAATTTATCATTTATCAAGTCGCCTATGGCGTTTTGAGAAAGCCGAATTGATTGAAATAAACATCAAGATCATTATAATAGTATATTGTTTTATTAGGAGTAAAAGTGATACTTTTTGTGGCGAGACTAAATCTTTTTCGCTGAACGCAGTGAGGCCGACATTTTTAGTCAAGCCACAAAAAGTGCTTTTCTCCGAATAAAGCATGCGATTTTTTCCGAAAACGGTGTTCAAACGATGGAATTGAGATGATATTTTTGATAAGGATAAGATGTGAGAAAACGTAAAACTAGATTGCTTTTATTATAGGACTGTGCGTTTTTGGTAAGTACCCGAGTATTAAGAAATGACTTGTTGTATTAAAATATATAAAATTTTTCTTACAGATTACATTATGTCGCATTTGGAACCCAACTGTACGCCGCCCGACGTTCTTGAAATTGCCGTGAGCGTACAAAAAAGTGTATTTTGTGTACGCTCACGGTCGGACAAAAAAGTAAAAACAAAAGGACGTCTGTGATGTCAAACTTCAACATTGAGAACTGAGGTAAAAAAGTCGTAATTTTTTGAGGTTTGCGGAAAAATTCGTTTATTTTTCAATATCCTAAATGTTATGAATTAATTCAAATTATGAAGAAAATAAAAAATATGTATATGAAACAAGCAATATTTTATATTGAGTGTCCAAAATGGCGACCATCAAACTCTTAACACAAACGTAGGTATACTTTTTATAAAACCTTTAGCAAAATTTGATAACATACGCGAGCTTACATTCAGAAAAGCTTCGCTGATACGTGGCTTCATATTGTCTGGTGTTGTTGTAGGTGTGTATTATACCGCACCTGAATGAAATATTGACTAGCTTATAGTTGGTGTGTAAAAATGAAGGTAAAATAATTGTAATCTTCAAACGGCACTAACTTGTTTAATTTAAATGGAACGGCCCATTTTTCACCAACAGCTGTAAAATTTAATTGTCTATCGAATACCTGCATTCCTATCGATAACTCTTCACGTTTTCATATTAAATGAACAGTTTCATTTTGCAAACTAATTTCAGAAAAAAAATTTATTTATCAAGACGCCTATGGATTTTGGACTCATTATTCACTTTGATTGTCAGTTATGAGAATGTAATTGCGAATCATCCTATCAGAGATAGCGGCAGTCTGTGATCCTGTTATCATTTTTATCATGTTTTGTTCTAGAAAATGCTAGTTCATCCGAAATAAGAAAGGATGCATGGGGCGGAATAGTAGGCCAATACTCAGTTGGACCTCGTTTTTTCGGAGAACATTTAAATTGAATTTGATTTTTACAATATTGAACAAATCATTTTTCAGTCCTATTATAATACATTCCCTCAGACATAAGAACAACGATGTGGCATCAAATGGATGGAGCTGCCGCACATTTCCATCGCGAGGTCTGTGAATGTTTGATTTTTCATTTTCAAAATAGATCGATTGGAAGGAATGGAATCCAAAATTGGCCCCCAAGGTCACCTGATTTCTACTTATGGGGATACATTGGAGGAATCTTTTATAATATACACCTCCAACAACACCAGACAATATGAAACAGCGTACCAGAGAAGCCTTTCTGAATGAAAGCCACCGTATGTTATCAAATGTTGCTAAAGATTTCATGAAAAGGATACGTTTGTGTTTAAAGTCTGATGGTCGTCATTTTGAACACTTGATATAAAATATTGCTTGTTTCATATCCATAATTTTTTTTATTTCCTTCATAATTCGAACTAATACATAACATTTCAGGTATTGAAAAATAGTCGAATTTATTATGGTTCTGATGTTAATTTCAATCAATTCTCATTTCTCAAAACGCCAATTGGCGACTTGATAAATTTCATAAAATCAGTTTGTAAGATGGAAATGTGCATTTTATTTGACAACAAGAAGGGTTATCGATCGAAATTTATTCAGGTATTCGATAGACAATCAAATTTTACATCTGTTGGTGATATAAAATACAGGGTGTTCCATTTAAGTTAAACAAGTCAGTGCCGTTGAAATATTACAATTATTTTACCTTAATTGTCACACACCAAGTCTAAGTTAGTCAATATTCCATAATATTGTTTGTTGATATTGTTGAACATAAAGTTTATTCCAGGACGTAAGGAAGTATGAGAAATATCAATTAGTACAATATAATGAAAAACAAACGCGTATAAAGCCTCGACCCCGAACCCTTTGGATGTTGCTACGGCGCTACCCCTTATATTAATCTGAACTCTTTTCAATGTTGCTTATTAATCCATAATTACAATTTTTCCGAAGGAATTACCCAATAATCTATTTTTCGTGGCTTTTGATAATTTTCAAGTCCTAGGAATGAGCTATTTATTCCGTAAGAGAGTTGGAGTTGCGTTGAATGCAATTTTTTTGCTTCAAAATATTATAAATTTCCCAAGTAAGTACTTTCCAATGAAATTATGTGAGGGAAAATCTATATATAGTTTTCCTTCCTCATAAATAAATTTTTTTTTAATGAATTTACTGAGGTTATTTTCTTCTCTTATATTCTATTCATTAAAAAATTCCATGTCAATATATATAAATAAAAACGAATGTTTGTATGTTCTTCCTCTTCTGAAGACGCTCAGGATGAAATTGCTGGCTCATATATAATATATAAATAAAAAATCAACATTCTTGTGTTTCTGGTGAAACTTCTTCTCTAAGTGACTTATATTTTGCACTATAAACATAGAAATAATTAAAAACTTATTTTACATTATTTGGTCATCAACTAAATAAAATGAGTTGTTACGTTAATAACAAATTTGTTACTTTTATTTTGAAAGCATTGCCATAACTGTGGCCAATGAATGCTCCATAGGGCTTCTACAAACAAATTATTCCTGTGAACACTGCTTCAATAAAATAATGTTAAGATCATCATCATCATCATCTATTGTCAACAGTCGTTGTGTTGAGTGTGATTCGATAATTATTGTAGGCATCTCTCAATTTCAGTCATTGTGAAGTATGGAAAAAATATTAATAAGAACGAAAGCGCATTGAAAGAGCCAATAATAAAACAAAATAATTTTATGAAGAGCTTTCTTTGAATAATGTTGCCAATTCGACAACCGAATGAACAATTTCAAATGACCCAAGTCGCTCCTGTGAGGAAATAAACAAACACTGAAAAGGCAGGGTTAACCACCGGTGAAGCTGAATTCGCTTATACCTCGCTGTGCCTACGTCACGCGACTCTGACGTCAGAGTCTCTAGTCCTTATATTCTCGGTGTTGTTGCTGAAACAACAAGTTCAACAAGAATTAAGACAACGCTGCTCGAGTACGGATTACTCAAACCCATTAATCTGAAAGAGATATTCATCTACCTAGACGCTCGCTGCAAATGGATTTAGATATTTGTGCGTTCAATAACAATCTTAATTATGATAACAATTTTCGTATATCGATATTGCAAAAATGAATGAATTATGCATTCGTTACAGTTCTTTAAATTCAACAATGAATCACCAGAGACAAGCTGATATCATAGAATATAAGCGAATAGAAATATTATTCATGTTTTCAAATGATATCATTTCGCGTAATAAATATTGTGCGCGAAAATTAGTTGCCAACATCCAAGATACCTAAGAGATTTACTTTCCGAAGCTTTCACTGGCAACGACTTTTATGGTTATCCAATCTATCGTTGACAATCAACTGGAGATGGTATATGAAATATCAATGTAGCAGTCGATAATTATTGGGTTGTGCCGTACTCACCATTACTATCGAAAATATACGAAATACCCATCAATGTTGAATATTCCCATTCAATGGAATCAGTGAAGTATATACGTAAATATTTCAACAAATTAATGATACAACAATTTTCGGAATGATATATGCAATCGCCTCTGTTGATGAAATACACCAATATCAAGTGGGGCGCTATATTAGTAGCAATGATGAAATATAGTGAATTTTATATCAATCCATGAAATACATCGAGCGGTTATTCTTTCGTCGGTCTACCTTCACACTGTACAGCGTGTATATTTCAGTGTACTCTTGATAGCGAACAGCGTAAACTACATTTTTCTGATTGTGCAGTGATGACATGTTTGCAAAGACTCTACATTACTCAGAAGTGGCAACATGCTACGGATGTAATACTTCAGAAATAGAGTTTCAACGTCTCAAACAATTCACTTATAGTAGCTGAAGGATATCCCAATTTATATTCGACTGGCGCTTTAGGTCATCTGTTAATCAACTTACGTGGAACGAGATCTTTCCAAGAATTAAAAACAGGAAATAGTAAATTATGTACCATTTATTGTGAGGCTTTCCAAGAAACGAATTTTTGAGAAAACGTTGCATATTAAGACACTCCAGTCTCTGATGTATAAGGCACAACTGCACCACAGTAAATTCGTACGTGATTTGCAATTAAATTGACAACGTCCTTTTCATCCAAAAGCTCTTTCGGAGAAATGCAGAAACTGAATACGCCAAGAATAGTATGTCTTGGCTTATTCAGTCGTTGCATTTCTACGAAAGAGCTTTTGAGTTGGATGGAAATGAAGTTGTCAATATGATTGTAAATAACGTGCAAATTTACTGTGGTGCAGTTGTCTCTGCACGGATCAAAATCAGAATTTTCAGTTCTTGTCAAATGTTCATACCGGTTTTGGTTTTGATTGAGCACATGACGTAATTATGTCTGGCAATCTATAACAAAGCACAGGTAAAATTGGGAATGGATGCACCGAATCGGTCAACAATTGACCCTTTCGATCATCACTTCAATATTGTCGAATTGGTTATATAAGTTAAAACAAATCTTCTGAAATTGGTTGCAGAACAACTTATAGCGTATGACTGAGTTATTGATGCAAATATTGTTGTACTTATTTTGGCAACTATACGATAACAAAAAATACTGCACTGCAAATTGCCTCATTTGCATCTGAAATTGCTGCAGTTCTTTTGGAAGGAAGTCAAATTACAGATTCATCTCTGGTTGCCATTGAATATTCAAATCACTTAGACACCAGCATGCAATATCAGCAAAATTTCGCGACTGTGTACTGTACTTCAATCATGTTAACTGATTTTATGAAACCATTGTACTACGACCCGCAAAAAAATTCACAGATTGCCAACTGTCTCTCCATCTTTTAGATGGCCTTCCGTGAGGTATTGAGCCGGGCGGGTCGTTTTTTAGGACTATTTTCGGAAGTCTCTTACGTTGTCTCCCCATCTCACAATATCTTGTATTTCGCATTGTTCTCTGATATCTGTGTTTCTTACTCTGTCTCTTCTTGTCTTCCCCGCTATTGTTCTCAGTGTTTTGATTTCGGCCACGTTTAGCATGTGTTTCGTCTTGTTGGTGTCTTCGCGGACTTCTGTACCATACTTCATGATCGGTCTGATACAAGATTCTAATTTTGCTATCTTTGCGCATGTACGGGTTTGACCAGACCATATCTCGTAGGCATCCTGATAGTGCGGATGCTTTCTTAATCTGGCTCCTCAGGTTAACTGGGTCGTGGGAACTTGATATGTCTATGTCCAGATATTTGAATTGCATCACCTGTTCTATGGGATTGTCCTCCACCACTAGCTTACATCTGAGCGAATCTTTCGCGATTGTTATACATTTGATTTTGTTGATAGAAATGTTCGTATTGACTTGGCGGCTTACTTGGAAGAACTGGAAGAGTTGTCTCTGTAGGTCGTTCTCTGATTCGGCAATAATTGCTGCATCGGCGTAACACACCATACGAATTCTTTTGTTGCCTAGTCTGTACCCGAGGTTAAGATATGTTACTTTATTTATAATTTTATCCATGAGAAGATTAAACAACAAGGCACTTCGGCTGTCGCCCAGTCTAATTCCTTCCGGCGTTGGGCGAAGATAGATAAGTCCATGAAACTTGAACGTTTTGAATTAATTAATGTAAAATATTAATATTTATATATATATATATATATATATATATATATATATATATATATATATATATATATATATATATATATATATATATATATATATATATATATATATATATATATATATTATATACATATATTTATATATATATATATATATATATATATATTGTGAGGATGCTCGCAGGTCCTTTCAATAAAACAAAGGTCTTACACTTCAACCTTCTTTATTTGGAGGTTCATACTCATGACTCTTTTGAGACTCTCGTAGGACTGGCTATCAGATCCACGACAATGTCGAACGTAAGTTTGTCTCAGCCAAGTTTAACAAGAACGATTGGAGGTTTATTGGACTACGAACTATTGGAATGACCCGTGAATTCCGGCAATCACTGTCGCAATACTTCTTATCCAAGGAACTCGATTAATTTATAATATTTTTCATAATAGTCTATTTTGCTCAGAAAGTTTCATATTGATTGAATGAAAATGACAATATAAAATATCAGATGATATTCTTTCGATTTGAAGTGATTTTTCGAGATTTCTACAACGGTAAATCATGATTGCAGAGATACTCATATATAGCATAATCATAATTCAGTTGCACTTCACGTTCTATCAAATCGCAATCTTACGGTTGGATGTGCTATCAAACAAAAGTTTGCGAAAATAGTGATAAGGAATTAATATATATATATATATATATATATATATATATATATATATATATATATATATATACTTACTCATACATAAACTAATTTCATATTATATATCTTATCTTTCAGAATGACGATTCGTTATATGTTCACAGTGGCTTCATTTTTTTCTTAGAGGATTCTAGTCTGATTTTCGAATGATTTCAATATTTCATATCAATAAAAGATATTAATATATTATGTGTAATTAAATCAAAATTCTATGTGAATTGTTTCACTATGTTTTACTATGATTCTTTTATTAGTGAAGTTCATTTTCTAAGTCATTTTCGTTACATGAGGTTTAATTAATGGAATAATGACAAGACGAGTATACAGTTCCTGTATTAGGGATTCAATTCATCCCTATTCCTTCATTGCATATTATTGATAGTGAAAATGAATATGGTGATATATCAGATTATTCAAAGACTCTTCATGATTCCATTGACGCCTTTCCCTCTCACCTTAGAATAACTGCATCATTAGATAGAGTATATTTCATGTCATGTTAAAGAACGATGTGTTTAATTCTGTAAAAATTTGTCAAAATTATCTCACTCAAAAGTATGGAAAACATTTTACTTATCAAAACTGAAAATACATAATTGCTTAACGTTTTTTTTATCATAAATGTGTATATTTATTTAAATTTTTTAGTTTATTCCCAAGGATTATACTATAAAGCAGTAAAGATTCTATTTAACGACAGATACAAATGGCTCGATTGTATTACCTACGTATTTTATTTATAACCATATTATGATCAATAACGTACAAAAAAAGAGTAGTTTTGTGAATTAGACGTTAATATTTCTTCATCCCATACAAAATTTTAAAATAGTAAAAACTACCTATTTTTATTTGGTGGTTTGATCCTGTTTGGCTCTTCGAAATTCTACTTTAACATAAACGTTTGGGATAGAATTTGAGAGGCAAATATGTATATTCCTCACATTATTGAAAGTAATGTGAGAAGCAAATTGTTGGCATATTCTCAGAAAAAAATATAGATTTGCAATTCATTCTTTTTTTGTCATTGTTCAATTCTCTCATAGTTGAAAACATTTGGTAGCATTCGATAATTAAAAATATCGAAGTAGTTAATTATCGAAACCTTGTTAACTCAAAACATTCATCCTTATAACAAAAAGAAATAAGTTTTCTTTTCTGTGTATTGCGCAAATTTATTGTTTTCAATGGTTACGACATCCTTTCAGATCTTTGGACCGAGTTTTCTAGATAAGGTTGAAAATTAAAGGAAGAAGGTGCATAATAAAATCCACACCTTTTTTTCCTTGAAATTATTTAAGGAAACAAGAAACTTATAATTATCAGTTATATAATGCTACATTCTGGGGGTGATTACACTATTCCGTTGAAATTAATTGATACTATTATGAAAGATAACAGTGAATATTTATTATTCAGTTTATTTTCGTGAAAAGATACAATGAAAATAGAATTAAACCTTCAAAGTTGTTGCGCTATTTATTCATCCCTGTTCAGTTCTTTTAAATCTCTAGAATACATAGTACAGTTTTGTGAATGGAGCGTTTTTCATAGAGTATATAAATGAGATTACTAACAAGTGTCTCTTGGCCTTCAAAAACGCGTGATGGGAGATAAAACAAATAAAATATGTATATACCTGTCATACTTGACTACTCAAAATCATCTTGAATACTATGAAGTGGTGAATAAATAAATTAGTTCTCCTTCTTTTAATACTTCAACGAGAATTAGTAATAATCGGGACCATTCTTATTTTTGGGAGTTACCCTGAAAATAATATTTCGAATCATACAAACGAGAATTCATACTGTCATTTGGATGATTCGAAATACTAATGATATATTATCATGAATTTGGTTAAAAACAAGAAAACACCAGTTGAGAGTTCGAACGTTGACACTGATACTATATTTTCACAAAATACGAGATATTTCAAAATCCATAAGGTTTAGATGATAACCTTATAAAGAAATAAAAAACTAACTTTTCACAGGTTAAAATAAAATCTATTGAGTAAACGCGTTTCGTCATAACATTGACTTCATCTCGTACTGTATGTTATGACGAAACGCGTTTACTCAATAGATTTTATTTTAACCTGTGAAAAGTTAGTTTTTTATTTCTTTATAAAGTTATGAATATGAACTTTCACCAAGTAAATGCCAATTCCATTCAAGGTTTAGATGAGTTGAACCTTGAGGAAAATGGCATTTGATTTCACTGTAAAATCCAAAAATGAACTAATATACAGGGGTTTCCATTTAAAAAATACCAACTTCGACACTTTTCGCGTATTTGGCACACCCTGTATAACATAAAAATATTTTTAAAATGTAGTTTTAATAGGTCCCTATTCATCCTAAAAAAAAACCTTCTATAAAATCGAATACTTTAGCCATAACTCTTCGTGTCGAATAACCCTATATATATATATATATATATATATATATATATATATATATATATATATATATATATATATATATATATATATATATATATATATATATATATAAGAATATATATATATATATATATATATATATATATATATATATATATATATATATATATATATATACAGGGTGTCGCACCGGGAACTGAATCGATCGATATAGAACAAAGTACAGATCAGAAAATTTTGAATATTTAGATGATTACTAATGTCGGTGTGGCCAATCCAACCATGATAATTACAAGCAGCTGGCACTTCCGCTTATACCGGAAGTCGATACCAACTTGCTTATTTCAAATAAAACATCATATATATTTTAGGGTTTTCGAAAAGAGCATAAAATTCTGAGACGAAAATGTGAAGAATACCCTATGTCTAACCCTAGCTGTTTCAGAGATATTTGACATTTTATAGAAAATTTGACAGGTGCAACGGTTCACAAGAACCGGTATAACTCTTTTCCTGTGAAAGATACTCATTTGCTTCCTGTCACATAAAAAGAACACAACAAGAACTACGTTCTACGACTAAAATTAATTCGATCATATCATACCAAGTGTTCCGTTTTTCGCGTTACATTTCGTCAACTTCAAACCGCGAAAACTTGTTTAGGTCAAATATTGATATTTAAAATAAAAACACTTGGCTTTAAGTTTCACAAATATATTGAATAAAAATAAAAATTAACAATTACATTAGTCGTCAACTAGTTTCGGGTTATGGGCCCATTATCAAGACTGAACAGAAAAATACTTAACAAGCTCATTTATAATATTGATTGTAGTAGAGGAGAAATTTGGTATTCAACTTGTTCATTTACGATGGGGTAATTCCTCTTAATGGCACTACTAATTTCTAAAATTTCCAACAGGTCAAGACGTTTGCCCTTTTTACCTGGGTGGAGGCATATCGTTTTCTCGAAGTCGATGAAATGGTTAAGTTTTATACAATGCTCTGAGAAACCAGTGGTGTTTTTGTTAAACAAAATTGACTTTTTATGTTCTTCTACGCGAGTGTTGATTTTTCTGCCTGTTTGTCCGATATAAAAGGATGGGCATTCATTACAAAAGATTTTGTAAATAGATATTCAGTTTCATAATAGAGTCCAAAATTTCACAAATACAAATTTCAGTAATGAAGAAATGAAATTACTAAACAAAGGGCTAAAATATTGCCCAAAACTCCATAATAAAAATGACATAAAACTTTTAGCCGTTAACACTGAACTGGCCTTGAATTCAAAAAATATAAATAATTCGAACTTTGAAAAAACTATATGTGCCAACATCATATCAAAAACTCAATCTTTCATTAAAAATAATGAATTGAATATTATCAAACAGTTAAAATCAAAAATTTCAGAAAACAACTCAATAATATGTAAAGCGGACAAAAGTAATACTGTCACTATTTTGGACAAAAAAACTTATGTAGAAAAAACTGAAAATCTATTCAACTCCAATAACTTCATTAAACTCAAAAATGATCCTACAATGAAATACCAATCAGAAGTAAAATATCTCATTAAGAATTGCCCAAATATTTTTTCACATACCAATCTTGCAGTTTTGTCTACGATGAATCCGCAAATTCCGAGGTTATACACTCTACCTAAGATACATAAACCTGACTGTCCTATGCGTCCAATAGTATCCTACATAAATGCACCCGCCTATAAAATATGTCAATATCTAAATAAAAAACTACCTTCATTAATACAATTCAACCCTACTTACAGTATAAAAAACTCTTTACAGCTCATTAATCAGTTGAAAAATCTCAAGATTCCACTCAATGCAAAATTAATCTCTTTTGACGTAATAAATTTATTTCCTTCTATTCCGAACAATGAATTGAAAAATATCATTAGAAGGGATTTGAATTCAAATAGTAATATATCACCCGAAATAGTTCAGGAAATGATTTCGGCATCGACTCTATGTCTAAAACAAAGTTATTTTGAATTTAATGGCATAGTTTATCAACAGTCAGATGGTTTGCCAATGGGTTCACCGTTATCACCTCTTCTCAGTGAAATCTTTATGTCTGACTTAGAGAATAAAATCTTTGAATCTACAAACAGCCTGATTAGTAATGTTTTATTATGGCGGCGTTATGTTGATGACATTTTTTGTATATGGTGTGGGACGGATAGACAGTTAGATAATTTTCTCAAATACTTTAACTCTTTTCACCCTTCAATTCAATTCACAAAAGAAATAGAGAATGAACAACATTCCCTTAATTTTTTAGATATCCAAATAACTAGAAAAGAACATGCCCTTGCATTTAATATCTACAGAAAACCTACTTTTACAGATACGCTAATACACAATGATAGCAGTCAACCAATTAAAATTAAATTAAGTGCATTTCACTCATTCATACATAGACTTTTTGCCATTCCTCTTTCTGAAGAAAATTTCACTAAAGAAGTTAATATTTTAAAATTATTAGCAATAAATAACGGCTATGAAGACATCTTGATTGATCAAATGATAAAGAAAAAACGACATAAGAATATTCTAAATTCAATTTATCCCTCACCAGTCATAAAAAGCGAACAAAAATATCATTTAATAAACTATATTCCAGGAATTAGTAATAAAATCATCAACAGATTATCACAAAACGGTATTAAAAGCATATGTATAAATAAACGTAATTTAAAGTCACTCTTAGTCAATAACAAGGATAGGAACAATATTGGAGAAAACAGTGGTGTTTACAAAATCTTTTGTAATGAATGCCCATCCTTTTATATCGGACAAACAGGCAGAAAAATCAACACTCGCGTAGAAGAACATAAAAAGTCAATTTTGTTTAACAAAAACACCACTGGTTTCTCAGAGCATTGTATAAAATTTAACCATTTCATCGACTTCGAGAAAACGATATGCCTCCACCCAGGTAAAAAGGGCAAACGTCTTGACCTGTTGGAAATTTTAGAAATTAGTAGTGCCATTAAGAGGAATTACCCCATCGTAAATGAACAAGTTGAATACCAAATTTCCCCTCTACTACAATCAATATTATAAATGAGCTTGTTAAGTATTTTTCTGTTCAGTCTTGATAATGGGCCCATAACCCGAAACTAGTTGACGACTAATGTAATTGTTAATTTTTATTTTTATTCAATATATTTGTGAAACTTAAAGCCAAGTGTTTTTATTTTAAATATCAATATTTAATCATGTTTCACCAAGTGATAAGCGAAACTTCAATATTAGTTGTTTAGGTCAAATGGAATACCCGGTATTTTTTTACGTCAGGTTGTGTCAAATTGAATTCCCTTTTTTCTGATATTAGCATTGTGGGGGTTGAGGTTACAACTTTTCGAAATATTTGTGATTTTATTAGAAATTCATGAATTGTTTTTTTTCATCAATCAATTTCATCAAAATAGCCATGATTATAAACAATCAGTCATTATCTTATGTAATATGGAATAAAGTTGTACTTCGTGTAAATTTTTTTAAATTTTTTCAAATTTTTTTAGAAATTTACAACTTTATTCCTCATTGAGTAGCACCTGTACAAAGCTTAATCATAATCACATTATCTTATGTTGAAAAATGCTAGCACGTTTAAATAAATACCACGAAGACTTTTTAAATTTGTTCATTATTCATGGAGAATGTAAGTAATAAAGTAATATCAAGAACTTGCAGCACATTTGCTACTCGATATCCAGAAAAACAGAAACCATCACCAAACACTGTAGAACGCATATTGGAAAATTTTGAAAATTATGGGTCTGTCAAGGCAAAAATTCAAAGAAGCCTATTGTTGATGACAAAAACATAGAAATAGTATTCTGGGATATTTTCATGCATTTCCAAGGATGTCATTACGACAAGCTGCTCTGGAATCGGGACTATGCAAAGGATTCAATTCACAGAATCTTATTAAAACATAAGTTTCGTCCGTTCTATTCCATAAGGTTCAAGGATTAAAGGAAACAGATTTCCTAAGAACACTGAATTTTTGTGAGTTTATTGTTATAACGTCTGAGGGTGACGATTCTTATTTAGGAAATATTATATGGACGGATGAAACAAAATTTACCAAAAATGGACTTTTCAATAGACACAATTCGCATTATTAGAGTGACTCAAATCCCCATATGTTCAGAGAGCGAAACTTTCAGAAAAATTGGCAGTTCAATGTTTACTGTGCCATAAGAAATGATGGAGTGGTGGCATTACAATTTTATCAGGAAAATTTAAACGGTAAATTAAATTTTCTCTTCTGCTAATATGTATAGGTGAATTTTTGTTTTTTGTTTAGGTGAAAGATATCTGAATATCTTACAAAATTTGAATAATAACTATTTACAAAATTTGCCTCTCGCCGAATATAGAAACATTTTTTATCAGCATTAATTATCAAATAATTATTTACAAGACATTTGTCATGATCAATGGATTGCCAATAATGGACCTTTCATATGGCCTCCTCGCTCGCCCGATTTATCAGTTCTGGATTATTTTATTTGGGAAACTATTAAAAATAAAGTTTATGAGAGCCAAGTAAAAGGTTTTTGTTGGTATAATTTAAAAGTGCTGGCATTTTTTGACATAAGATAATGACTGATTGTTTCTCATCATGTCTATTTTGATGAAATGATTACAACAATTCATGAATTTCCAATAAAATCACAAATATTTCGAAAAGTTGTAACCTTAAACCGCACAATGCTAATATCAGAAAAAAGGGAATTCAACTTTACACAACTTGACGTAGAAAAATACAGGCTGTTCCATTTGACCTAAGCAAGTTTTCGCGGTTTGAAGTTGACCAAATGTAACGCAAAAAACGGAACACTTGCTTGAACACTTGAAGGTTGCAATGATAATTGGAATGGCAGGAGCATGCAGAAAAGCAGAATTAAAATTTCTTCCAGTTGAAAATGTTATAGACGAAGGAAGCCATTTTTGTGTTGATATCCCACCTTCAAAAACAAAAGTTATACGGCAGTTTGCAATTACCACTGGAGACATTGAAAATACGAATCTTGTTGAAATATTAAGAAAATATATTAAGTTGCGTCCCCAGGTTCTTAAACACAACAGATTTTTTGTAAAATATGCGAATGGAAAATGTAATACAAATCCTGTGGGAATTAACACATTTAGCAGTCTGCCTAAAGTTATTGCACAATTTCTTGGTATTTCCAATCCTGTTCTATATACTGGCCACTACTTCAGAAGAAACTCTGCCACTTTCCTAGCAGACAGTAGCGCTGATATTTTAAAATTGAAGAGGCATGGAGGTTGGAAATCTACCTCTGTTGCGGAGGGATATGTTGAAAATTCCATGAATAATAAAAAACTTATAGCGCAAGAAATATTTGGTGAAACATCTAATGCAATGTGCGCCGCTTCCCAAATAACAGCAAATTCGAGCAATGAAAAAAATTTGTCGTCGGGAATTAATTTGAATAATTGCAATAATTGTGTTATCAATATTTATAATAATTAATTAATTTATAATTTATGTTTTTAACTTGTATTATAACAGTTTAATAAATAGAATAATTCTTTTTATCACTAAATTTGAAATACATTTTTCGTCACCAATTGCATAAAATTTTACTTTATGCAACTAGTTACAAAAAGTAAGACGTTTCATAATGTCAATCAGTTTTAAAAAGTGTCACTTTATATGTCAAAATTAAAAAAAATTATTTTTCAATCGAACTTTATCCGTGTCAGACTCGGTTGGGATATTTTAAACTGAACTCACTGCATAATTTTTGAAAACAACTTCGTTTGGATAATTTTCAATTTTCGGATAAATTTTATTTAAGTATTAGCACAACTAGTTTTTACTTCGACAGAATATCAGCTTATTGTTTACAATTGTTGTTCATTTCCATGGCATACTCCAAAAAGCAATAAATATCTCCGCATATTTCTTGATTTTTAATGAATAACTCGATAGGAGTTGAAGTTAAGTATAGAAAAAGCTTAAGTAACTCATTTTTGAATTCAATAATCCCTAGAATGGTGTCAACAGAAATAGTAGATGCCATTTGAATAAATTGAGTTTTTGAGAAGTTTTAAGGCACCAAAATTGCTATAGGAGATAGAAAACTAATAGAGTAGGAAAAGTTTTAGACAATTTCTAGCTTAGTTTATTTAGATGAGCTTCATCTTCATCCGTTTTCGGAATAAAAATAGAAAACAAAAAATTTACGATATTGTTTTCCCTCCATAAATCAAATATGGTTGTTCTTTGTTAGTTGAGACTTGTACATTGTACAGGTTGTGCCATTTTCGAAGTCCTTACGGGGGGTAACTCGCTTATTTTTAAAGATAGAGATTTGCGGTTTTCGCGAACGTTGGCTACTTTTTTGTTAATCTCACGATGCCGTAAACAAACTTTTCATAGCGTGCTTCGTTTTTGAGATACAGGGCAAAGTTGAAAATATTGCAATTTGGTCCCCCTCCTGCATCACAGCTGTCTTTCAACTTATAGAAAAAGTAAAAAAAGTTTTTTATACACTTTTTTACGTAGAATCCAGTGGCGTAGTCAGATTTTTGGAATGAGCTGTCATTGTTTAGATATATGGAACACATATATTCAAAACACAAATGTTTTGCGCTTTTCAAAAATATATAATTTTCTTTTTTTTTTGTCAAGTCAAGACAAATAGCACTTTGATAGAACGTTCGGCGCAGTAAACAAATATATCACTTACATTTATTTAAGTAAGAATGAAAAGTAGTCATTAAAAAAATATTATTTAATATAAGTTACTAAACAGAGATATATTTAATGATTATATCAAAAAAATAAACTTGTATGTAACACTGCTACAAAACAAAGTTCTATTATTTTTCTGTTGAAAATGTTTTGTAAATATTGTTCAAATAACTTCAAAAACTTATCTCGTGGCATTCATCAGAGCATCTCGATTTTCATGCCGCGTGTGGTTCATTTTATTTTTTATCTAGCCCCATATAAAGAAATCTAATATAGATAAGTCAGGGGACCTTGGTTGCCAGTTAATGGGATCATTTTTATCAATACACTAGTTTTAGAATCTTTCATAAGGATATTTAATTTCGTCAAGTAGTTCAGAAAGAAAATCATCAAAAATTTTCAAATATCTTTGATGATTCAAGTTACCTTCGAAAATACGGTAGACTATTCTTCCTTCAAAAACGAAACAAAATCGGACAATATACCACCTACAAAACTCAATATTCTTCTCAGTTTCACTTGAGTGCAGATGATGTATAGCTTGGGATATGTAGGTGTTATATATATTTATATATATATATATATATATATATATATATATATATATATATATATATATATATATATAATCTCTTGATATTTATTAGCAATAACAGGCTGGTTGAATCTTAAAAATCTCGATTTTATTAAAAAGTTGACGTTTCACTATGATATTCGTAATTGAAATTTCTTTGACATTTATTAATTTGAAAACAACAAAAAAAAAATCGAGTTTTTTAAGATTCAACCAGCCTGTTATTGCTAATAATTATCAAGAGATTAAAAATAGATCACAGGCAACAATAATTCGAATAAATATATATATATATATATATGTATATATATATATATTTATATATATATTTATATATATATATATATATTATTTTATAATTATATATATATATTTATATATATATATATATATATATATATATATATATATATATATATATATATATATATATATATATATATATATATATATATATATATATATATATATATATATATATATATATATATATATATATATATATATATATATCTTCTTCTTGTGGTGCCGTACCCGGTTTAGGGTGTGGCGACCTCTCAACAACTACTCGTGCTGTGCGTGATACAGCGATACACGAATAGAAGGGACCTACAGTTTTACGGTTCCGAACGTCTTTACAGAGAGGCTTTACTAGGCAGAATACTGCTCGGTGGTTTGCCATTGCCTTGGACACTAATTTCATCATTTTCGGCATTTTCTTTTCTATAACTGCCTGGCCTAGGCTTTTCAAAAGATCCGAAAAAGGAAACTTAAAATTTTAATCTTATTATCTAACTTACACCCAGTAACTGAGTAATAGTAAATAACTTTCAAAATAGAGGTCCATCGCTTGTTTTGGATTTAAACCAACTTGGTAATATATCCCAACCATATCCAATTTTTCGTAGTTTTGATATACTGGATTATCATTCGCCATTGTAAGAAAAATTTGTACAATTTGACAGGAACTATAAATATTCTGCACTTGCTTTTTTTTCATAGCCATAATTAGGTCCAGAGCGTATATAGTTGATAAATAGTGTTTCATTAGTTTCAATTTATTGTTTTGTCAAATTGTTTAATAACGTATATCAACCAATATTTTTTAATGAAAACTCTTCATTCTTACCTATATAAATGGAAGTGATATATTTGTTTACTGCGTCGAACGATCTATCAAAGTGATATTTGTCTTGACTTGACATAAAAAAAAAGAAAATTACCTAAATACAGGGATAATACTTAAAATTTCATATAAGTATTATATATTTTTGAAAAGCGCAAAACATTTGTGTTTTGAATATGGAAAAATATACAGAGTGTTCCATTCAAAAAATTATAACATTGGGTTATATCTAAACAATGACAGCTCATTCCAAAAATCTGACTTCGCCACTAGATTCTACGTAAAAAAGTGTATAAAAAACAGTTTTTACTTTTTCTATAAGTTAAAAGACAGCTGTGATACAGGAGGGGGACCAAAATGCAATATTTTCAACTTCGTCCTGTATCTCAAAAACGAAGCAAGCTATGAAAATTTTGTTTTCGGTATCGTGAAATTCACAAAAAAGTAGCTGTTCGCGGAAACCGCAAATCTCTATCTTTAAAAATAAGGGAGTTACCCCGCGAGGACATCGAAAATGGGACAGCCTGTACATGCACTTTTTGGTGACCATTCGATATAAAACATTTTGTGCCCTCTACCGTCTTTTGTCTTCCAGATTTTAACAACAACTTTTATTTTTCATATGGCGGCCATCTTTGATTTTCACAAATTCTGCCCTCAAAATGGGCTTTCCAATGATATGTCACTTGTTAGAGAAAATCTTGAATTGAAGCAAGTTATTCGAAGATTACCATTTTGAATATGAAAAAAGTAATAAGGGTAGGTTATGACAAATAATGAAAATTTTTTAATGATTCCAAGCCTTTTCACATATCCACTCTGAAAGTGCAGGAAGAATTTTTCTAGAAATGATTATGCAATATGGTTAGGAAACCGTATTCCTGAGAGCAGTGGTGGATTTAAAGATTTGCCGCCCGTAGGCTATTCAATTTTTGCTGCCTCTGAATTTTGATATCTTAGTCCACAATCGAATGATTTGTCAATAAAATTCCAACTTTATTATTTATGCTCCATCATCCTCGTTACATCAACTTTTCCCGTATGATTAGTATCATTGAGAACTATGGTGTACATTGTTGTAAGCAAAAAATATCTCAATCATGTACTACTTTTAAAGTAAGGTAAGGCATATCTTTAAACTATACACTACTTACATAATATGCACTACCTTCAATAAAATATCTCCATTATAGGTAGGATACTATCCACTATCTGGAAATTTATAATTCCATGAACCATAAATGTTTACATATCATAAATTTCTCAGAAATTATCAGAACTATTTATTCGAGCTATTTATTCATTAATTCTAAAGGCATTTTCAGCTCAAATAAATCTAGCGTTTTTCTTTATACTGTGAATGGAACACTAAATCTGGAATGATAAATGCACAGACACATGTGCAAACATTCTCGATCAAAAATGATAACTTTTCCATGAAGTGGCATATTATTGAAGAGCCCAGCCCAAGTTCTTCAAGAACCTTTGAAAATCAAATATGGCCGCCATATGAAAAACTAGAATTGCTACTGAAATCTGAAAAAACAAAAGACGGTAGTGGGTCAACTTTGTCATAAATGGAATGCTAATCAAATCACCTTAACAATGTTCAAGTTTCCACCAACACAAATGAACGATGTTTGATTTATTAAGGAAAAACAATGTTGTCAATTTTTTGTTTTTCATATTCTTCTCGAAAACGAATGGAGATAGACCAAATCTGAAAAGAGATATAAAATCAGCCAAGAATTCTCTGAAACATTTCCCATTCAACCTTCTCTCTATCTCCTATATCAACTGAGATAGCAATGTTGGTGTCTTCATTCTAGGAAACATTGTATATTTAATTTGTCTGTACAATTCTTATGTAATATATTCCCATGAATATCCATTATACAATGTTCGTATGGATCTGGACCGTTTTTTTTATTACAAGTTTATTTGTCTCATCGACCTCTTGGGTTATTGGAGACCACTTTAAGATTTACATTCTATATTTTTGACGATACATTTATATCCTGTAAGTAGTTTTTCACTCATCTTATATCACATAAATAGTATAGAATAAAGTATAAATTTTAAAATAAAACATACTTTGCTTATGCTTCACTATATAAAAATATTTAGATACTGTATTTAGCAGTAACGAAAGTCGACATGTTTCGAGTTATGAACTCATTATCAAGACTGACTACAGGAGAGTATTACATCCTATTTTATAAAACAGACAAAAGCAAAGGTGATACCTGAAAATATATTTGTTCGTTTACAAGGGGGAATTGACTATTATGGGCGGAACTTATTTCGAGAATTTCGGGAAGGCCAAGGCGCTTTCCTTTGTTACCTGAATGTAACAATTGGGTTTTGTTAAAATCCAGGAAATGATTAAAATTTATACAATTTTCCGAGAAGCCAGTGGTATTTTTATTTTGTAAAATTGACTTTTTATGTTTTTCAACACGAATGTTTATATTCCTTCCTTATTGTCCAATATAGAAGGCAGGACATTCGTCGCAAAATATTTTGTAAACACCACTGTTTTCTCATATGTTAGATTTTTCTTTATTATTGACCAAAAATGACTTCAAGTTTCTTTTATTTGAACAAATTGTTTTAACGTTATTTTTCGATAGTCTGTTCCAAATTTTGCTACTCAAATTCGGCACATAATTTATTGGGAAGTATTTTTGTTCTTCATTAGTAGTTAGCGTGGGGTATATTGAATGCAACAGATACTTTATTCGTTTTTTCCCAATGGGCTTATCGATAAGACTTTCATTGTAACCGTTATTGGTGGCTAATAATTTAATTGGATTAACTTCTGTTTGAAAATTTGTTTCCGACAATGGAATAGTGAACAACCTATGTATGAACGAATGAAAAGCACTGAGTTTTATTTTAATGTGTTGGTTACTGTCGCTGTGAATTAAAATATCTGTGAAGGTTGGTTTTCTATAAATGTTGAAAGTAAGTGAATTCAAATTCCTAGCAATCTAAACGTCTAAGAAATTTAAGGTTACGTTTTCGTTTTCTACTTCTTTTGTAAATTGAATAGAGTTGTAGAAAGCATTTATATATTTAAGGAAATAATGTAACTGCCTATCAGTACCGGTCCAAATACAAAAAATATCATCTACATAACGCCTCCATAATGAAACGTTAGTAATTGAATTATTATTAGAATTGAAAACTTTTCCTTCTAAGTTATTGACGAAAATTTCACTCAACAAAGGCGATAACGGTGATTCCATGGGCAATAACTTTGTTTCAGACATATATTTAAGGCAGACATTGTTTCGTTGACTGCTTGAGTTGTTAAATTTGGGTTCATCTCTAGATATCGCTTGACAATATTTTTAACTTGTTGAGTTGGCGTGGAAGGAAATAAGTTGATAACGTCAAATGAAATTAATTATGCATTCAATGGAATTTTGATATTCTTAAGATGATTAACTAACTGAATAGAATTTTTAATGCTGTTGATTGAATTGAATTAAGGTGGGTAATTTCTTATTCAAATACTGACATAATTTATACGCAGGAGCGTTAATATAAGATACTATTGGACGCATCGGGCAATCAATTTTATGTATTTTTGGTAAAGTATATAAAACCGGGGTGCGTGGGTTCAGGGAAGTTGAGAAAATAGTGTTAATATCTGAAAATAGGATTTTACTATCCTTAATGAATGATTTCATTTCGTTTTGGCACTTTTTAGAAGGATCTATTTTGAGTTTCGAGAATTTATCTGTATTAAATAGGATTTCAGATTTTTCAATGTAGGTATTTTTATCTATGATAGTTACAGTATTTCCTTTGTCCGCTTTGCATATAACTGAATTATTATCCTGAATTTTTGATCTCAACTGTTTTATGGTTTTCAATTTGAAATTATTGTTATTTCTGAATTTATATTTATTTATGACTTCAGCGCATATAGTTTTTTCAAATTTGAAATTCTTAATTATTGACGAATTTAAAGTTAATTCAGTACTGACGGCTAAATGTTAAATATCATTTTTATTATTGAAATTTGGGCAATATTTCAAACCTTTATTTAATGGTTCTATTTCGTTGTTACTAAATTTGGTATTTGTGAAATTATGAACTCTACTATAAAATTGGTTAACTTGAAGTTTGTCACTCTTAATCAACAATGAAGAAGACCCACGTGATTTAATTAATTCCGTAAGTTTATTGGATTGTTTTGAGTAGGTACGGTTAGTGGCACATGCTTCTCACTTCCTCTCGTACTGTGTTATCAATCATTTCAAACTCAACGACGTGAGTTCTGAATGCCAATTACCCCTTGTGAACGAACAAATTGATTTTCAGGTATCACCTTCGCTTTTGCCTGTTTTATAAAATAGGATGTAATACTCCCCTATAGTCAGTTTTGATAATGAATTCATAACTCGAAACATGTCGACTTTCGTTACTGCTAAATACAGTATCTAAATATTTTTATATAGTGAAACATAGGCCAATTGTGTTTTTTTTAAAGTTTATACTTTATTCTTTATGATGTTTCACCAAGTGATGTGCGAGAATTCAATCTCAGTTATCAAATGGTACAGGTTTCTGCTGACTGTTCCTAAATTGTGACGATCACGAAACTGTTGAAATGAAGACATACCATAAAAAAATGCTTAACTGTTAGAATATTATTATATCCTGAGCACTTTGGCATTTCAGTCTTCTGGAATAGTTGTGTTATCGTTGCCGAAGCAGCGACAGCCTCACTTCTGGTGGCATCAGTATATTCCTGTTGAAATTATGGATGCTTGTCAATAATTTCCTGAAAAGCAATTTGAATTATGTAAGTTAGCGTAAACTTCTTGCCGTGAGCTGATAGTTCAAAACTACAGTATGGGGTTTTGATAACCCATGGAGGAGCACTTTGTGTATCTTTTATGATAGAAGAAAATTCAATGTACAGTTCATCCATATGCAGCTTCAACGGTTGATAATGAGGAAGAGTTTACAAGAGTATGGTAATGGGCCGGATTGGATTTATTTGCATTTAGAGAGGATGCATAGGTCCAATCTAAGTATTGTCTTCTGTTTTCTAAGGGTAATTCTCTCGTCAAGGCATGCAGGCTTCCTGCTGGACGGATTCATATGCCTGGGATCCATAGTCTATTTGGATAGGATTAAGGATTTTCAAATGTTTAATAAAATTTTCTGGTCGGCTCGCCGTGAACTATGGAACTAATATTTTTATATATTTAATACTTTTTGGTATCTGAGGATCAAATTTTTCAGATGCAAGATCCAATTAAGCCAATCGTCAAATATCATTCCTAGAAATTTCATTTGTTTCACTTGTTCAATGGGTTCATCGTATATTTTCAATGCAATGTGTAGAGGTTTAGGGTTTGTCGAAAACAAAATATTTCTTTTTGTTTCATTCATATTAACCCTTCGGTAGGCGCAGGTTGAACTTGTTCATTAGTGGGCGCACACGGTGTACGAGACCGGTTGAAGAAATAGACTTGAGACACAACTAATGAGTGTTTTATTCAAACTATTAGTTTTTTGGACATTTTATTACAATTTCATGATATTTGCTTGACAACATCCCTTTTAGATTATTTTCAATCAGGGGGTTAAAAAAAACTACACAAATTCGGTTATATTTATTTTTTTTTCGATTGCAAAACAATAACTAAAAAAATTCTGATACATTAGACCTCAAAGTGATTCTTCAATATACTCAAAGCCCTAAAAAAATTGGAACAGTAATAAAATAAAAATACATAGACGTACGCGAAACATAAAAAAGAGATTCAAAAATCAGAGATGAGAATCATAGCAATTTGCACATAAAGGTTTCACATACACTTTTATCTTTTCCTATGAAATGAGGTCCAATAGTATTTTCGGTTTGCTCACTTTCGTTTCCCTCGATTTCTTCTCCTGTATCGCTATCTTGAGATTTATCTTTATCTATCATCGTTTTTGGTTATTTCCTCCTCATCATCAAATTCTTCTCCTGTCTTTCTTTTCAAAAACTCGCAACAATCGCTGCTGATCTATTTTGTAGTTGTAGTTCATTTTGAATTTGAATTACAATACCTAAAATAACAACAAATTCTAAAATTTAAAACCTTTTGAGTATATTACCTCAGTGGGCGCACACGGTGTCCTGCACCGGGTTTTCAATTCGCTCTGCCGTTTTCTAAATTTACACCCCGCTACAAGAACTGACTAACTGACCATAAAATGGGAAGGTACACGGACGTGCAATACCGGGCTCTCCCGATTACTTTCGATACGTCGTTTCTTAACTTCGCCCGGTGACCTAGACCAGTTGCGCCTACTGAAGGTTAAAAAGAGTATCAGGAGGAATTTGACCACTTCTCTAGTTGCTTCAGAGCTTTTTGAATCAATGGGTGTAAAGTACCTGTATTGTACATGACAAGATCATCAGCGTACAGTCCTGCTTTCACCGATGGGTCAATATTTTGATTTCGTCATAAATGGCTATTGAGAAAAGTATAACGCTGATGTGGAGCCCTGAGGGGTTCCGTTGGTGTGATGTTTATTGGTTGACAATTAACCTCAGCTTTAAATGAATTGAAGTATTTTTCCCGTTATTCCCCATTTTTGTAAGTTATTTACTATACTTGGTCTCCAAGTAATTTCATAAGACTTGTTAATATCGGAAAATACTCTCAAATACTTCATTCCATTTACAATCCCTTTATGTCCTTCGGATTCGATACTTATTATGTTGTCTAATGTCGATTGGTTGCAACGAAAACCAGATTGTTCCCTGATAAAAACTTTGTTTCGTTCTAAAAACCACTTATCTTTTGTTCACGATCTTACCTAGGACTTTACACATTACACATGTGAGCGATATCGATGTGAGATGGGTTTGATCTTCGTTTTTTCTGGTTACTGTATTGGAATGATAATCGCCTCTATAATGAAACTCCAGATTCACTTAACAGTTAATATAATAATCACAAAATAACCCACTAATCAAAATACTTATTTAGCTCGTAACAATATTATACAAATTTAACAACCGCTCTCTTCTACTTTCTCAATCATAATGCCTGTTCCTTATTACGTGCTAGATGACTAAGCTTTATTCCGTCCCGTCAACCCAGTCATTACAATCCAGTCATAACAGTCTAGTCATAACAATCTGATACGTAACATTCGGCCATCCTCCCTGAATCTGTCTCAGATTCCCCTTCAAGTTCATCTGAAATTATAAACAACATTAGTATCGGAGTAAATAGTTTTTGTTTTGTGTGTAACTTCCTTTTTTTTTCTCAATAGAATCTACCCTTTAACCTGCTATTCATTTTATACTGTATTGATCTTCATATACTGATGTGAATACTGTATATTATTAATACCATCTTCAACGGACGTAGTACCTTACCATATGTACTCGCCTCGAATACCTCACTGTGTACTCTTAACGACATTGGTGCATATCATTGAGCCTAGCACTTCTGAGTACGTACTCATCTCATATGATCCACCATTAGCCCTTGGTGACCTTAGTGCATATCATGTGAGCCTAGTACCTCATAATACGTACTTATCTCGTATGATTCACTATTAGTTCTTTGGCGACCTTAGTGCATATCATGTGAGCCTAGTACCTCATAGTACGTACTTATCTCATCATGACTCACCATTAGTCCATAACTTAATAGTAACGCAGTCAATTCTCACCTTTAAGAATGATCCACGGTTTCATCTTGTCGGCAGCAACAACTGTTTTCGCCCTGTTAGTACCTTCTCTCATATATTGAACCTCATGTCTATCGTTCAACAGGACTTTTGTCACTTTAAACGGTCCTTTGAACTTGGGCAGTAACTTTTTACTTGTCCCTGTACAAGGGGAATCCGTTTTCATGACCATGACTACTTCCCCTTCACTATATACCTTAGCAGGTTTTCTGATTTTATCATACCTTTCCTTTTGTTTCCTTTGATCTTTTGTTAGTTTATTTAAAATAATGGTCCGTAGTCCATCAAGATCAGCACGATTCAGCTCACTTTGTACTGCACTTAATATGCGACTTTCGGAAATATTCTTACCGCTATACCCCGTCAGCGCTTTTAACGGACTTTATTGCTGGTACCAATTGCTGTATCGAAGGTCATATTCATAGAGCTTTGGATTCCCTTAGTAAAAGTGTCCCAACGATCTTCATCAGCACCAGCAGCCGTACATGAAAGTGCATTCAATATTGTTCGGTTATACCGTTCACATTGTCCATTGGCCCTCGGAGTAGCTACAGCATTCAGTATATGCTTTACTCCATGTGTTTCGCAAAATTTATTGAAAGTCGAAGAGGTGAACGCAGCTCCCCTATCCGATATGATTCTAGTGGGGGCGGGTCCCTTTTCGCAAACGCTGAACGTAGTGCACTACAGTCGGTAACAATAATAAATTCAATACCTAGCAGATAAACCCTAAAATGTTACAATGCCACTACCGCCAGTGTTTCCAGTTCATACGAATGATATCGTCGTTGTTCGGGACTTGTTTGCTTACTATAATAACCTACAACTTGTTGCTTTCCATTATTCATTTGAATTAACATAGCACCATAGCCCAAGCTACTGGCATCCGTATGCAACTCTGTTTTGAGTTTAGGATCGAATATAGTAAGTACAGGACGTGATATTAAAATGGACTTTACTTTTGTAAACGCCTCTTGTTGTTCGTTGGTCCAAGTAAATGGGGCGTCCTTTTTCAGAAGCCTCGTAATAGGTTCCATTAACGTGCCATAATTTCGGACGTACTTTCGAAAGTATCCCGATAGGCCCAAAAATTGTCTGACTTCCTTTACACAAGTTGGCTCTTTCAATTCCATAACAGCTTTGATTTTCTCTTTACCTGGCTGTACTCCCAACTCGCTAATTTCCCGACCCAAATATGTGATCTTAGATTGGAAAAAGTTACACTTACTCAATTTAAGTGTAAGATTTCGTTGTCTCAATATGTCTAGCACAATTCTTAACCGAAATAAAGCTTGTTCCACGCTACGAGCTGGAATTATTAGATAATCTAAATATGCGAAGACAATTGAATTCAAGTATCGCCTGAAAGCGGTATTGATGAGCCGTTGAAAAACAGCCGGTGCGTTTGTCAACTCAAAAGGCATTCTCAAGAACTCATAATGAGTCATAGGTGTTATGAAAGCAGTTTTCTCTATCGATTCTTCGTCCATCGGTATCTGATAGTATCCGGAAGCTAAATCTAAAGTAATAAAATATTTATGGCCACCTAGCATATCAATCTGATCATCGATCAGTGGTAATGGGTACTTCTCTTTAACTGTGATAGAGTTCAACCGGCGATAATCAATGCACAATCGATAATCACCTGTCTTCTTTTTAACTAAAAGAACCGGACTAGCAAATGCTGACTCAGACTCTCTTATAATTCCATTACTTAAAAGTTCTTGTAATAGACCATCGAGAATTTCTTTTTCATGAACAGACATACGATACGGGTTATACACAATAGGTTTATTGGAAGTACAAGTAATATGCATATTAACCATATCTGTTTTACCCAAATCCTTCAAACTAAATGAGATTCTTTCTCTATAATTACATAATAACGAAAATGCTTGACCTTTCTCTTCATTATTAATATCACCAAAATTTATCATATTCAACGTTAGAGGGCTCACTGAAATATTTTGAACTTCGGCAGTTGAAATGTTTTTGAGCCAGAATATTTCGTTACATTTGAACATCGCTACTTGAGGTTGATTCAAGTAGTCACAACCGATTATCATATTGTAAGATAAATAATCATCATCAATTATAAATGCACTAACATTTCCTAAAGAATCATCAATTTTCACATTAGCCTCACATACCGTATTACATGAAATATAATTACCCATGAAGCTTTTCAAAAACACTGAGTTATCCAGCGAAACATTATTAATTTTCAGCTTGCCAGCAATGGATTTTTTCATTAGGGTGCAAGAACTGCCTGTGTCTACTAAGCAATTCTCAATTAATATCCCGTTAACATGAACATCTTTTGCATAAATATTCTTTTTAGAAAATTCTACCATATTCACCTTTTGCGTTTTGTTTTTATTACGAAAACACTGATCTCTGTTATGACCCAACTTATTACATATTTCACATTTAATAATAGTTTTAGGGCAATCCTTGACAATGTGCGGCCCTCTGCAATTATAACATACCTTGTTACTGCTAGAGGAAAATTTAATTTTGTTTTTCATTTCACTACCCTCCTGTTTAAATTCTTGTGACGCCTTTGACGGTCAGGGGGCATTGCCAATGAAAATATTCTTTTTAAAAGGTCGGAAAGTATTATTAGCATGATCCAAATAATTGGCCAAGAGACCTACTGATTTAAAATTCGCTGCTCTGGCAGATAATTTTATGTGTTCATTACTAATGCCCTCAATAATACAAAATCTATCACGTTTTCGTCACTAATATCTAAATTTAACTTGCGTAATTTTGTTAATTTTTCGAAACAATAGTCACTCGATTTTTGATTAGGCATGTGAACGTAATTTGCAGCATCTAAAAACAATTTTCCAAACTTATAACAACAAGGGAATGTCTCTAATAATAAAACTTTCATTTGTTCCCAGTGGTTACATTGTTCCTTCAATGAATCGTACCATTTTCTAGCATTACCCCTTAGTCTGGCCGTAGCAAGTTTTATTATTAATTTATTGTCCCACCTGTATATCTCACTAAGCGAGTCCACTTTATTTATCCATTCTTTTGTGGAGATGTTTTCGTTGGAAGCATCGAATAAAGGTATCAGTGACTCATCGACACTTAGGCTAGCATAAGAAGTACTTACAGTTTGTTTCTCCCTTAACTTATCACTTCTTCTCAGCTGTTTCTTTAATTTTTTCACCTGTTTGCGAGCATTTCATGAGTCACTGGAAGTACTTGTAGAATTTCGACGCCTTCTCTTCGATTCTCTCATAATGAACGTGAGATATCCCGCTTCTGATATATAATGAAACTCCAGATTCACTCAACAGTTAATATAATAATCACAAAATAACCCACTAATCAAAATACTTATTTAGCTCGTAACAATATTATACAAATTTAACAACCGCTCTCTTCTACTTTCTCAATCATAATGCCTGTTCCTTATTACGTGCTAGATGACTAAGCTTTATCCCGTCCCGTCAACCCAGTCATTACAATCCAGTCATAACAGTCTAGTCATAACAATCTGATACGTAACACCTCTTGCCATTTTTTGGGGGTTTTTTCTGAGACCAGATTAAATTAAATTTATTTAATAAATGATCCTTGGCTGAATATAGAAAATATTTAAAGAACATTGCGGGAATATTGTCAGAACTGGCTTTCAACTTCGTATTTATTTTATTGAATGCACCTTTCAATTCTACCATAGTTAGGTCTTTCATTTAATTCATTTATGAACAGAAATTTTCGGTTGTAATGAGAGTTATCTTCAATTGTCATTTCTGAGGGTTGAAGCTCTCTGGATATTTATTTTTCTGGAATATTTTTGCAAACATTTCTGCTTTGTCCTCATCATTTTACATAATTTTTCCATTCCATTTAAGGAATTGTATGCTATGGAAGTTGCGTTGCCCTTTCATTTTATTGATTCTATTCCATATTTGACTGGTTGGGGTGTTTGTATTTATAGATGAAACATATTCGTGGCAGGACTGTCTTCTGCTTTTTTTAAGTATAAATCTTGCTTTAGCTCTCATTTTTTTGTAATAGATTGAGTTTTCTGTAGTTTTGTGTCATTTGTATATATAATATATATGTTTGTATAACTTTCTTGCATTTTCGCATTCTTTATTCTACCATGGAAGTGGTCGATATTTAGTTAGAATTGTAGATTTACCTATTATTTGGTTAGCTTCACCGAAAATTAATTCTATCATATTTTTAACGCTTTCATCCACATAATCAGTAACTGGATTTTCATTCGTAGACAATTCATTCATCACATCTGTAAACTCTTGCCAATTTGCCTTTTTCAGCCTCCATGTTATATTTATAGGGGCATGATCGCTATCATATGTGACAGGAAGTACCTGCACTGAGAGCTCTCGAGCAAACTAGGGAGCAGATGTGCACAGATCTATTATTGAGTCATTGCCAATTGGGTTGAAATGAGTTAGTTCTCCATTGTTATGAATTATTAGATTTGAAATATCGATAATTTTTACCAGAGTATGGCCTCTTTCATCTGTTGTTGTGTATCTCCAACCAATATGATAATATTAAAGTCACCAACTATAATTCTCGGCGATGGTACCTGGTTTATTGTAGCTTGTAGTTTTTGTTCATAAAACTGACGATTTGGAGAAATGTGAATATTACAAATTTATTCACGGTAAATGTGATGACTTCCGGGTAGTATTGTAATTTTTTCGACATCTAAGGAATCTCAGGTAGAAGCTGCTATACCACCTGATGCTCCATTAACATTTATTCGATTTTTGTAAAAACAGTTGAAATTTTTCATATTGCCTATTTTGTCTAATTTAAAATTGATTTCTTATAGATATATAATTTATAGTTTCAATTCATTAGCAAGTATTTTGAAAGCTCCGAGGTGAGTCCAATAACTGTTTATTTTCCATTGTAATGAGGTCGCCATTTTATTGTGTAAATGAATTATCACTTTCAGAATCGGATGTTATGTTGGAATCTGGGGTCACTTGTTACCTACGATTTCTTACTTCAGTATATCTGGTCTTCATTGACTTGTCTTTTATGTGTGAGTAAATGAGAGTAGATATGTATCGTGAGACACCAAGAGGGTTTTTAAAAACTGTTTATTTCAATTATTACAATAATGGTGAAGTTACTATATACTAAATGAAATAATAGAGAGATGTGTTCTCTTCAAGAGTAAGCTTAGAAGTGATGAAGGCTAATACAATTGGTTATAACGTAAACTTCTTATCTATAATATAAAAATAGGTTTCTAAGAATAACAGTGCAGACTTGCAGTTTATTATATATACGCTGCACTTTATGGGTATGTAACTCCTCCATCCCTAAGTCGAAAAAATGAAGGATTTATTTTTGCGTTGGCTGTTGACGGCTGCTTCGGCGTCTTCTTGAGGTTCTTGTAATTCAATTTCTTCCTTTATGGTCCTTGGTGTTGATCTTTGTTTCCATAAAATGTAAAATATTGAAGTTATTAGCAGAATGACGATTATTAAAATTGTTGAAGTTATTGAAGTCGAAATTATGTTCGGAATACTGGGTTCTTCAATTGGTGTTAGCTGCTTCGCTAAATTATTTATTTCGTAAAGACTGTCAAAGTCTATTTTCGATATATTCGAGCTTTGAAAGCTGCTTCTGCTTCTTGTTACTGATATTTCAACTTTTGGTAGAATGAGTGGTGTTCCTTGGCGAATTTGTTCATTATTTTTGAATTTCAAATGGTCAATTGATATTTCGCAATCCTTTGGAATCTTGATTAAAGCAGGATGGTTGATTTCCAGGAATTGATCTCTTGTACATCTTGATAATATACGGTTCGATTTTGCCGGTATAATAAGTACTTCGTCTCTGGTTACTTGTTCAATTATAGATTGTTCAAAGGTGAGATCGGTGGTAATACATTGATTGGGTGGTATTCCATCGAGTAATTGAAGTGTACAGTTGTCTTCTAGGATTATGTTATCTCTGCAATAGTAGATGTCTTCGATTGTTGGACATTCTTCTTTTTGTGCTAAAGCTTCTTGTGACGTTCGTGCCAAATAGGGATAGGTTGGGGTAAAAATTTTATTATGTTGGATAACTGGGTAAATGTGATAAAAATCAAGGATTTTTGGTCTCATGATTGGAATATGAATTGCAAATATAATTTTATTTTCTGTGAAAGTTACCTGAGTCCCTAATAATTGATAATACGTTAAAGTATTTTTGAATTTTGGAATCTGTGACGATTCATATATTTTAGTTAAATAAGTTATCATTTCTTTAATCTCTTTGCTAGAAATAATTGAATGATGGATTGAATTGGATCTTGCGAATAAAATTGCATTTTCAATATTATCTATAAAAGATATCATATTTTGACAATCTAAATTTATTTGACTTATAGTCCCTTGGAAAGTGATGTAATTTTCATAAGTTTCTATTGTAGTTTTAATTACCAATTGGAACTTTCTCAAATTATTCTGTAATTTGATTTGATTTTGCCAGAGTGTATTTAATGATTTATTATAATGGTTTATTAATCTTGTATACAGTGACACCTGTAGGTTGACCTCGTGTACAATTTCCTTTTGTTTACTTTGTAAGATTTCTATTGCTTTATTGTATTTTTCGCCATCGTCAGCATCTAGGTTTCCAAATAACCATTTATTTAATTTACCTATACCGTTAAATAGTCCTCGTTTTACTCGAATATGTGGTGAAATATTTTCAATTTTCCTATGTAGCGTTTGAATTGAGAATTCTGTTCTACTTAACATTCCGCTTACTAGGCCGTGATATGAGATAGGATTTTCATTTGAACTGTTTACATTTACGACTCTTCGTCTAACTTGAATGAAATTATTGTTCAAAGCATCTGCTTGTCTGACTATTTCGCTTAAATCTAAGTAATGAATGAATGAATGCTTAGTATAAATTATTCTGCATGCTCCTAATCTAATGGGGAATATAAGGATATTCAGCTTTGTTACGCTGATTTCTCCGTCGTTGCTATCAATTGTCGCTATTCGACATGCCAGGTATACCAGGGTCATCCAAAACTTCATTTTCTTGTACCTTTAAGATATTTGGATTTACTTTTGGTTTTCGTCCTATACTTTTATGATATGTACCTTTATTTGTCTGTAATAATATACCGTCGTGTTTAATTATTTCAAATGGGGTAAATTTAGTTATAAAATGAATTGAGTTATTGTAGGGTAAAATAGAATGTTTAATTAACTGATTGACTGATAATTCTTTGTTATTTTCTCTAAAACATCAAAAATGTTCAAAAAGGATTGAGTGAGATAGTTCTACTAGTGAATTTGAATTACTATTTTTTTTTTTTCGCAATAGTAAAATGTAACTCAATTTTATGAAGTTTACGAAAGTTTCCTAAGTCGTGATTTTTAAATTCCGTACCGTTATCTGCTGTTATTTTATTTTATTCGATTCCTATGATAGAAGCGTTTATTTCGTGGATTTTTGTTCTTAATGCGTCCAATGATTTTCCTAGGTATTTTCTGGTATTCTTCCTTGATTTTAGCTCGAGATTTTGGCTTAAAGTAAATCTCTTCATTTTTATTTAAGTCCTTTTGACCTTTTTGTTTCTCAATTAAATTTCTAAGATCTGTTGCTTTTCTTTTCGTATTTTCGTTACAAATCAAACTTATCTGATATTTATAGGGGTTTAAATCTTTATCCGTTATTGGGGTTGATAATATTGAATTTTCAATAGGTGTGTGTACTTTTACCGAGATTTCTGGTAGTGTGAATATTTTTCCAAGTGCATCTTGTATTATTTGATCTAATTCATCAAGATTCTCGTTATTTAATTGATTGGTTACGTTTTGTGGAATTCGTGGATTTGTATAAATTTTTATTTGTATATCGCAATTCGAGAATACGTATTTAATCATTTCGTAAATTTGATTCCAATCTAATTTATCAAGTCCTGACGATATTTTCGGAAAGGCAATATGTTTATCTCTGTTTTGTAAGCATAATAGTTTTAAAGACAATAATGTAGAAAATACATTTTCATATGTTGGTTTATCAAAGAAATTATTTTTAGTTATAAGGTAGTAAAGCATTCTGTTTTGGTTACGTATACAAGCAACTTGGCCAACATTTTTATTTTGTGAAAGTAATTCTGTAACATTATTATATTTAATTTTGAACTGAAGGGCGATGCCTTTATTCATATGGAAATCTTTACTTACACAGTGACAGAGAGAAAAATTGGTTGGTGCGTTGAATAAATTATCATTCTCTTCTGTTATATTATCACTATTTATTCGTTTATGCTGAAATTGAATAAGAAATTTTTCATATGATAATTGACTGTTTTTATGTTCATTATTTTCAGGATGTTTTTCCGGATATTTATAGGTTTTTGACTGATTTGGAATTTCATGTTTTACTTCAATACTATGTTTACTTCCTATTTTATAACAATAAGGGTACTTGTATACTCTAACATTGTCCAAAAGCTCTTGGGATAATTTTGTTCGTTTTCTAGTAATAATATTCTTATCCAAATAGGAGAATGGGTACGCAGCAAGGGGTTTTATTAAATTTGTTGTAATGGGCCTATTCGTGGTATTTATTATTTCTACTTTTGCGAAACCTCTTTTTGCTACTGTTAAAATTTCGGGTACATGTAATTTTCCTACTTCTTGCTCATCTATTAATATTTCACCATTAGGAATTGTTACTGGGAGATTCCTAATTAATTTTTCATAAGGTCTTATAGTGAACTCGAACCTTTTATCTTCGGGTATTCTGAATTTGATAGGAATGGCAACATTGTCATTAAATAGTACGCCATTGGAAAAGTCTATATTTAGATTCATACTCATGATATCTTCTAATCCTAAGATTCCGTCAAAGAATTCATGGAAGTCATATAAGATAAATTTAATATGATAATTACTGCTGAACTCTGCAAACGCAGGAATTTTCGCTTGATATTCTATTGTTCTCTTTGCGAATGCTGATGTAATATCTACATTACTATGGTAGATACATTTGGGATAATAATTTTCTGCAAATCTAGGTCGAAGAAATGACCTACTAGTACCTGTATCAATTAGTAATTTCATTTTTGGATTTTGAATTTCTATATAAGGCAAAGGGTTGTTTGAATTTAATTCTATACTGTCTGAGTTTCCGAGGCTTGTTCGCGAATATTTTTGATTTTCATTAGTTTGATATACCGAGTGTTTTAAAATATCGGTTTCATTAACTTGATTTGGATCATATTCTGGATCGTGTACAGGGTTTAAATTTAAATATTGCTCTTCTTGATCATAATCATTCATATAAAGATCTTCCGAAATAAAATTTTTATGTTGGTTATAATCAGCAAAATGATTGTTTCCGTATGGAACATTGGTTTGATTATTTTGTCTATATGGCTGTTGATAATTCCATTGATTAAAATTTGGTTGATTTTGATAATTTGCTTTCTGGAATATTATATTTTGTTTGAAAGAATGATCGCGTGTAAAATTATTATTTAAATTACCATATAATCTTTCAAAATTATTACATTCATCAATGTAGGCAATTGCATCCTCGAGAGACTCTGGTTTCTTAAGGTGCATGTTATTTCTCAAGACACCAGTGGATCCTGCAATAAATGTGTTTAAAGCTATTTTATCGCAATACGTATACTGAAAAATTTTTTCGTCTCGTTGTAGGGTGGTGTCGTTGTCTATTCGTTGGATTACATGACTTCGTAATACCTGAAGGCGTGTTCCAAAATCATGCATTGTCTCATTTTTAAAAGGTCTTGTTCTTGTTAATTCTTGTATCATACAGTTTAAATCGCGTCTGTCTGCGAAGCATTGTTGTAAGGCGGCTTTGATATCGTTCCAAGAAAGTAATTCTGCACGATTACCTACAAATATTTCCGCTCTACCAATTAACTTTCCGTGAATGCACTCGAAAATTAATTTATTTAAATCTGCGTCGTTATGTACTCTGTATCTTTCAACAAATTTATCACAGTTTCTGATAAATCTATTGAGAGTATTCGCGTCACCATCATATGGTTTAATATTCTCTAATTGAAATTCGAAAATATCCCAATTAATTTGGGCGGTTTCTGGAACCTGAACCGGGGAAACTACCGGAGGAACCATATTTCTAGTTAAATTTACATTGTCACTTGAATTTCTTGAATTTGAAGAAGTTGCTTCTTCCTTTATTGATAACTATAAAAATCGTTTAATAAATCTTCAATTGCTTTCATTCAATTATTTACCAGCAAGGGTTTATTATTCACTTTGATTATTAATTATTCTTTTTAATTTCTTAATAAAATTATTTGCTTTCTTAAAATTATCTCCCTAAACTTGAAAAAAAGTAAGGAAGGCGATTAATTAATAAAATCCTTTAATTTCTTATTATTATCTCCCTAAACTTGAAAAAAGGTAAGGAAGGCGATTAATTAATAAAATCCTTTAATTTCTTACTATTATCTCCCTAAACTTGAAAAAAGGTAAGGAAGGCGAAAGGAACTATTTGGCACTTACAGTTTAAATCTGAAGCACGTAGTTTCTTCCCTGACTTCTGCTACTCTTGCTTCTTGGTTCTCGAAGTGTAGATTCTTGTTTCTGGATACGGCTTCGATGTAGAAACACCTAGTTGTGGAAATTCGGTCCTTCAGCAAAATGTGATTTCTTCTTTTACACAACCGCACGTATCCTACCGACTGCGCCAGATATGTATCGTGAGACACCAAGAGGGTTTTTAAAAACTGTTTATTTCAATTATTACAATAATGGTGAAGTTACTATATACTAAATGAAATAATAGAGAGATGTGTTCTCTTCAAGAGTAAGCTTAGAAGTGATGAAGGCTAATACAATTGGTTATAACGTAAACTTCTTATCTATAATATAAAAATAGGTTTCTAAGAATAACAGTGCAGACTTGCAGTTTATTATATATACGCTGCACTTTATGGGTATGTAACTGAGTGAGCATTTTTATGAGATCACCGACGTCATCCGTGTAGCGCTTTGCCAGGCTTAGTGAGTCACTAGTTTTTTGTGAGTTATAAAGAAATTTAACAACTGATCATAAATTCTTTTGTTGAAATAAGTAGGTCGTTTAAACTTTTGTGTTTGGCTACGGGTTCTTCTGCCTTCTCTTTTTTAGGTGATTTATTAGGTTTCACAAAGGTCTTTTCCGATATATCGATTTATGGGGAGGGTGTTTGGGTTTATGGTACCTTTTGGTATGGAGCTACAGTATTTGTTAATGTTTTTCTATAGGTTCGGCTGTGATTTTGAGGTTTCGGTGGTCATATTTTCTTGAGGTTGATTGGAAATCACAGTTGCAAGTGTTGGACATTTTGATGCTATATGTCCCGTCTCCTTGCATTAGAAGCAGGCTGCATTATCTGCTGATAAGAATATTTGGTACCGAGTATCCTCGAATTCAATCAACAAAGACTCCGGAATTATTTCTAGATCCTGTGGGTTTACATAAATATGTCTTCTAAAACTCATAACGTGAGAGTATTCGGTGTCCAAAACGTTCATTTTCAAAAAATTCATAGGGTTTGATGTTGAGTCCAATATCTTTCAGTTGTTGTTCCAGTATGTAATGAGGAAACGTCGGGGATATAGATCAATCCGAGGGACGGTGTGATCAGTCTTTTTGCCGATAACCTAACTGGATAACCTAACTGGCGATTTTGATTGACCTCAAAAAAGACATGTAATTGTCTACGGATTCTACGTCCGATAAGTAGATGTATACTCTACCATTTGTTGTTTTTGAGGCAAATCTTATGTTTTTCGGACCTATTTGTTTTGTATGTTGTTATGACATTAAAAACTATTGCTTGTAAGTAGCTGGCTGTGATTTTTGAGACTCTAGTGAATTTTCTGCAGTTGTTCCGTGACCAAAACTGCTTTCAATACTCATTCCTCTGTGACCGGAGGAAGGTGGAGCTATCCATATTTAATTTCAGGAAAACGAAATACCATGTCGTGACCTAATCCATCCCTGTCTCAATTAAATCAAAATTTCTATTCACCTATGCGATTTATGTAAAAATGAAGATAAGTTTACTCACAGTGATCACTGGATACTATTTTGTACAACCGAAACTTTTTGAAACGAAATTATATCACTTTTCCCTGACACGGAAGAACGAAGTAAAGAAACCCCTAGGTTTATTCAATTCGTTCTTCCGTGTTCACGCTGGATTGACCGTTTTTTAAATAATAATAATAATAATAATAATATTTATCTTCATGATTGTCATACAGAAAGATTATACAACGGAATGAAAACAAGTGGCATCCTATTGATATACAAATACCATCACATTTTATCACAGGCTCCCAGGAATTCATTAAGATTATAAGGTTCAGTCATAACTAATAACTCACAAAGTAACCTTTTGAAGCACTTGAGGCCTAATACTTCAAGCAATTCTGATGGCAGTTTGTTAAACAACCGTGGACCAATATATTATGCTTCCTTTTCAGACACAGTCAATCGATGTTTTGGGAATATATAAGGACAAATTCCTTTTATATTGATTCTGTTTTCAAATTTAAAATATAAATAATTGTATTTCTGAAAAAAAATATTAACCTTTAAATGTACAATGCTGGTACCGTTAAAATATTGTTCATGGTGAAAAGCCCTCTACGCAATTCTCCACGATTGATCCTCAACATCACCCTTGAAGCATACTTCTGCATGAGAAATGCCTGTTGCGCAACTGAGCTGCCACCCCAAAAATGACCCTATAACCCAACATACATAGATTGATAATTAGCATAGTATAAATTCTTCAACACATCAAGATCTACTTGCCTTTTTTAAACATATAGTGTGTACCTAACTGAAGTGACTCTGTTTCCATTTTATATTTTTATCGATGTACACACCCAAGCACCACTAACTATTTTTATGCTATGAGTGTTGCATTGAATTGAATCAGGAAATATCTAGATTGATCTGTCTGTACAAAATATAACACATTCTGTTTTTCCCGCATTTAGCATGAGCACATTCTCTCGGCACCAACCCTCAACTATACCCAAGGCACGATCAATATCATTTGGAATTAACGAAACGTTAGACAAATAACAAAGAATATTTGCATAAATATATGGTTTCGCAACATCATGAAAACGATTCGGCAAATCATTAATGTATAAAAATAACAAGGGCCGCAGAATACTTCCTTGAGGCACTCCTTTTTTGAGTACCTCATCTTCAGAGGAATAGTGCTTACCGTCTCTGCTTATACTGACCTTTTTTAATCTATTTGATACATAACTATCAATAAGTTTGAGTTGGTTGTCTCTAATTGCATATGCCTCTCATTTCTGCAGAAGGCGTTTACGCACAACACAATCATAGGCTTTCGAGAAAGCAACTAGAACTCCAATTGGTATTTCACCCTTTTCCATTGTGGAAATGATTGACTGGGTAAAATCAAATATAGCTCTTTAAGAGTTTTTATTCTTCATATGAAAATGCTGGCGGTCAGTCGATATTCCAAACTTGAGAAAGAAGTTGATAAAACGGCTTGCTATTATTTTCTCAAATATCTTAGCAAACGATGTGATACTCAATACTGATTGGGCGGTAATTTTCAAACCGTTATCATCACCTTTCTTGTATAATGGTTTCAGCGTCGCCATCTTTAGTCCATCAGGAAAAATCTCAGTCTTGAACGAGCATTCATGATGAAGCAAAGAGGTTTAATTATTACATTTATACACTGTTTTATCCTATTTATTAGAATTTTATCGCATTCAAAAATGGCTTTGTTCTTGAATATAGTTACCACAGAAATAATTTTGGACTCAGATATTTCGAACAAGATGAAAGATTTGCAGGATTTTTTAAATTTTATAGTTCCAATCTTGCCTGACGATTTTGTTCCTGCACAGATAGCAAAAAATGCCTATCATATTCATTTGCTAAGAGATAAGTAACATTCGAATCTGGTAATCTAACATTAGTTGGCCCATTTGAAGCTTTTTTAACAATCTGCCATACTGTTTCAGATTTATTTCAGAATACTCTTATCTGATTCACCAGAAACTTTTGTTTTGTATTTTAAATTTTTTATCATATTTTAATTTAAGTTTTTTATAAGAACTCAAAAGTTCAGAAGCGGGACTCTGTGTCCTATAGAATTCTATAAATCGCTTGCTTTCTATACCACTGGCACTCCGTGCGCGGGTAAAATAGCTTTCTATCGACAGCAGCGATTGACTTCTGGCGAGGTGTATAGACGTATCGTATTCTATTTTGGCAACAAATTAGCCTGTCCAACAGTATCGTTGTTCTATCATTTTTGAACTTGTTTTGTTTATCAATTATAAATGTTTGTTAGTAAAGTGGTAAATAATTATTAAAAATTATAAATATGCACATCTGACAGTTATTGCTGGATGCATGTGACGAAAAGCCACAAGTAAAAACCAATAATTTCAGTAGAGTAGAGGGAAAAGCCAAGGAAAATGCGCTGTGGCAAACGGTTGCTCAAAAACTAAACAGTTTAGGTTTTGGCAAAAAATCAGTAGAAGGATGGAGAAAAAAGAGTAATACTGTTGTATTATCATCCAGATTACACGAAAATATTTATATTATTTTATATTTTACGTATGGGGGAGTTCGTAAGTTGTACCAAATAAATACCTATTATCATCAGCTATCAAACAAACTTTTATTATATTGTTTTTGAATTATAAATTAAAATAATTTATGTCTGAAATACTGAAAAAATTGTTAAATTTTGTGAAAGATATGTTTGATTGTCGCATATATATATAAAAAACTTGTTAAATGGCGACGATTTAAAGCTATTTATTAAACTATAGAGCTAGCAAAATAATTTAAACTGATTGTAATGATTACCAAAATAATATACAAAACTGTTGGGGGACCAAAGTTTTATCTGTTTGGATTGGAAAAATATATGTTATTGTTATCACTTACAAATTTTTTCTTAGCCCAATAATTCAGGTGGTTTTTTAATCATATTTGAAAAATTTTAAACTTGAATCAAACAGATAAGAGTTGTTCCTAATAATTGTAAGTATTTTTTTAGACGAGACAGCGAGACATTCGATAATTATAATTATGAAAATTAAAGTTATAAAGTTGTTTGAACTCGCCTTTAGTCGCAATTTAAAGAAAAGCAATCAACAAAATCACAAGAATAGAAATGACACACATAAAATTGACGTTTATTAAATTAAATTTTTAGTATCGTCACTTTTAAAGTAACAAATTACTCTACAAACTCCGGAAATACCCGAAGAGAAGGCGATTGTAACACAGGGTGCCGTCAAACGCGATTATCGCTTTCTACAGTAGAATTCTATTATAGAAAGCGACAGTCTCACAGCAGAACTAGTTCTGGATATGGTAAATATTACGCGTAATATGCTTTCCAAATTTCTAATTTCATCAGACTCCCTGAGCGACTTATTTTTAACGTTAGGTGTGAACACAACTTCAAGGAAATGCGTATCAAAAACAATTACAAAGTATTTCGAAAGATAAAGACAATAGATTTTTCATAGGTATTAAACTGTAATATTGATGTTGCTTCTAGTTTATCAGATAATATAAGATGCATCAAATTCACTACAATGGATTTGATATAGTCCACGTTTTTCACCGATTGATTATCGCTTCATATAATTCACTAGAAATGTACAAAAATTTTCTCTTTCCGTAGTGACCTAAAATGAAGTATGAAACGAAAAATGATAAATATATCTAATTATCTCTCGGTCCCTGCGTCAATACAAACACATCTCCTTCATTACATTTTCAGAAAAAGATATTATTGGTTATTGGTTAACTTATTGTGGAAATTGAAATGTTTTGCTTCTGAGTGACTCTTAAATATTTTACTCAGAAGGAGAGAAAGATATTAATTCATAGGCGTATATGTACATTACTTCAAATAATTTTTATTAAATTTGTTTCGAACAAAGATTTACCACCATTATATCTCTTCTCTCTCAGGAAGCTTCAAATTGTTCTTTAATTCGAGTTTTGTTAATATTATCGTTATTATTCATTTCCTAGAGAAAAACGATTTTAGATTGTTTGGAGTTATGAAATTTTTCAATTGATTAATAAATGAATTTTTGATAGCATATAAGGCGTTATTTATAATAATAGTTGGTTATATATTCAGAATAAAGTGAACTTCATTTAGTATCTAGTGCATTTATGTAGGGAAAAATAAGCCTCATAGGATAATCAGTTATATTGACGTTAGGTAAAATATATAAAATTAAGTGGATTCATGACATTTAAACGAAATGAATATTTGTCAACCAAAATAAAATTTTCAACTCTATTTTAAAATTACAATAGAAGAATTTAATACGAATAATGGCAAAAAAAATAACTGGGACAATAGGAAACGCTAGACATATTCAACCTTTTGTTGTGATCAGTTTGCAAAAGAAACATATTTTTGATTTTGAAGAAGCATCGAATAATCTTCAGAATTTCCAACAGCTAAAGACAAGCATATATTAGAGGACAAGAATAGAAAAACCAACCTTGGACAAGTGCTAATTCTTAGAATAGTGATTGAAGCAGAAGAGTGGAAAATCGCTAAAGTTTCAAAAGAGTTGTTACAATGAGATCAAGAATTTTAATCTACCACGACGCAATACCTCAAATTAACTATTAACAGAGCAAAAGTAATTTCGGAAGAATGATTCTATTTTTAAATGATGGAAAACATAAAAACTTTTTTCAAGAACTGATGGCTACATAGCTCAATGCTCGAAAAACGTTATTGGTGCAATTACTTGATATGTTTTTATTTTTGTTTGTTTAACTCTTCAGTTCTGTAATAGTAACGCTAGATTTATGTTGTTTATTTATCAATATGCTTTCTACCTGAATAAAAGTAACACAACAAATTTATTTTCCATCATGTTTTCAAAAATGTAGCTATTAAAATTTTAAATATGAATTTTTCTGTTTTGAGTGTTTGGTTCATAGACTATTATTTAATTCATATATATACAGATGCTGAGTTGGTATGAAATAATAATTATTAGTATTACATATCCATGTGAAGGTTTGGTTCATAGACTATTATTCAATTTAATTCTTCAATTTACATATATATATATATATATATATATATATATATATATATATATATATATATATATATATATATATATATATATACACATGCTGAGTCGGTATGAAATAAAAATTATTAGTATTACATATCCATGTGGAGGTTTATGTTACAACCGAAGTTTTAGTGTTAACCTTGAAGTAAGGTTCATTTATATTTTATGTAAAGCCAGAGTATTATACTATTTTCTTCAAAAAACAACTTCATCGGATTTATAGTTTTGTATATTAATTGCCATATAAAGAAAGATTATCTGCATATATTTAAATGGTGATGAAAAGATAATATGTAGAACATCCCAGGAATATCAACGTATCATATTCAAGCTGAAATATGTGAAAATATCTCAGAACCGGGGATTTCCCTTGAGAATATACCCGTTGATAAACTTCATATTCCCTTGTTTGTGAATAAACCTGGAAAGAATTTGGGTATAAACCACCTTCCATAAATGAGTAGCATACTCTGATGAGACTATTGAGAGCTCTTTGCTCCATCATTTCAGTTCTCATTTCCGTCTATTTTTCAGTCAAACTGTTGATTCATCCATGTTTCTTAATTTTGCACAATTTGTTCGGTTATTTTTAGTCCATTTCGACAGAATTTGATATTATTAGTTAAACTTTGGTGAAAATTTATATTCATAATGAAAGAAAACTTCTTTATAATTTTATATAACTGTCACCTCAAATAAACGCCAACGTGATTTTATCGGACTAAAATGAGAACTAAAACGAAACAAATAGGTGTTGCAATCCCGTCAGTTCTCCTTCTAAGTTTCAGTTTTCCTATGAGTTTTACTTTATACATACAGGAGGAACTGACAGTTGGAATAAAAGGAAGGTAAAAATTAGAACTGAAATAATCGTTATAGAGCATTTTAGATATTATATTACAATATAAAACGACCATTCAATGAAAGATCACATCATCGTTTAACATGTCAAGAATTTTTGAAACATTCATCTATTCTATATGCCATAATGTAGTTAGATGAGAAGAAGTGTGAACCGGTCTCAATGAATTAATAAAGATTCCACCAATAGTCAGTTATGTTGACATATTTATTTTTACCATCAATTTAATTCAATTTAGGAATAGGAGTGATTTAAATCTTACTACTACAAATTTCGTGAGACATATATAGTATAGACTCTTCTAATTATCATTCGATTACTGAAAACCAATGCGCCAATAAACATTTATGGTTACGGTTCACAAATAATGTAGGAAGAAAAAAACAATTTGCTGATAATAAAATCAAAGTAATTTACATAGAATTTTGAATTAATTGATCTTGGATATATTTTATTGGCATTCATTGCCAGTCTGTATGATTTTCTTTGCTAGGGTTTTTGCGAATACCTTTGAAGGTGCGCTTAACAGACTGCTTCTTCTATAATAATGTGGATCCATTTTTGCTCCTTTTTTGAAAATTGGAATTTTGATGCTTTGTTCCCACTGTTCTGGCACCTTTGTTCTCTTGTATATTTCATTAAATAAAATTTACATTTCGTCCGATAATGCGTTACCACCTAATTTGAGCAGATCATTATCCAGTCCTGGTGCTTTTCGATTTTTCAGCTTAGTCACTACTAGTTCAATTTTTCGTTTTGTGATTGTGTGGTTTTGGTCCTCTTTGTCTTCGTTGCAATCATTTTCACGTTCCGGACCTATTTTCTCGTCTATGTGTGTGTCTCTATATAGAGTTTCAAAGTATCTGTGCCATGTTTCTGTTGTTATTGCTTTGGTTTGTACATATTCATTAATTGGTTTTTTGCGGTTTCGTAGCATAGTCCAAATCTTTCTCTGACCTCCGTATAGAGTGTTCTCCATGTCTATTGAATATTTCCCCCAGAACCCTCTTTTGATTATCTGAATTTCTGTGTTCACTCTGTTTCTCACAATTTTGTATTCTTCATATGTAATAGTTTGACTTCTTAGCTGAAGGTAAGCCTTTCTTTTCTCTGCTGCAGGCATTTTTATAATGTTTAAAAAAAAGCAGTAACTGCCCTAGACATTATGAGCATTATATCTAGCTGTTTCTTGAAAGTTTTAACTTATGTGTTTGCATGACAAAAACTCTTGATATTCGTATCACAATTTATCAATTTTTCAGGAAAATTTAAATTAAAGAGTTAATTGAAATTGTCAGAGAAATTGCCCCACATTTGATTCACGTAATCAGATTATGTGCCATTTCATTAAAAATTTTTGTAGTAAAACCATTTATAAGTCTTATCCGTACCTTTTCACAAGTTTTATTTTCACCTGTATCAGAGAGCTCAATTGTTTTGCTCATATGTTCTGGAAGATGCGCGTGGAATACGGATGTTTCAATTTCTCAATATTATTTAAAATGTTATTAATACACGATGCAGCCAAAAATGAGGCTCGTGAAGGTTTTTTGATTTCCACCACAGCACTCTAACTGTGAACCAAGTATAGAAATTCATGAGTTTCCTCACATTCATGTAAAATATTAATATTAAAGTCACCAACTACAATTTTCTGCAACTAATTTATCGAAAATAATGCTTAGTCTCTCAAAAAATAAATTAATATCATAAAATGAAGAACTGCCCGGTCTATGAATACAGATAATAAGAAGTTTTGTACTATCAGTCATCATCTGAACATCACAGCACTCTGTGACATTCGTGATACTTAGTTTTTCAAAATCACTCTTCATTTTACAATTTAACGAATCTTTACACACTTTACAGTATATTGCATTGCCACTATGATGCCCACTTACTCTACAGAAACTGGAAGACAAACAATAGCCAGGTATTTGCTAGGTCTGAAGCTCCTCCTTACTCTTCCAATATTCTGTCAATATTACTACTTTAGGCTGCTCTTCTTCTATAAAAGTTAATAACCTCAAGAAGGATGGCCCAATGGATTATATATTTTGCTTTTAAGTTCGTCGTTTATTCTGACAGAAGCAATTCTATTTTCTTCCTTTGTGTTTTCGAAAGGACACGGAACTAAGACTGTGTATTCCTCTCCTCCTCACTCCAAAAAAATAACGAAAAGAAAATTTTCCTGATAGGACTCCCTCCGGTCAAGAATTCTTCCAAACAATTCGTTATTAGGAGTTCCTATGTGAAAGACAGAATTTTCACCTTTAGTATTCAGTTTCTCAATCTCGATACAAACACTGTTGTCAATTTCCCTTAAATATTCTTTCACCTTTTCTTCAGGAACATCTTTCTCATCAATTTAACCTACATATATCCATTTTTTTCTTGGTGCACCTTGTAGACTAACATTTCCGATAGTAGGTTTAGTTCCCGTGCAAACTAAATTACGATTTTTAAATTTCCTCTGCACTGTTTCTCATTCGCTCTTCTCATCAATCTGAGAAATCCTTTGCTTTTCCATCATACTCTTTAATAAATTATCATGATAATTTAATATTGGTTGAACTTCCAAGTTTTGTACTTCATCCAACAATAATTCGTTATTTTGTAGTAAAATACTGTTTTTACTTTTAACTTCAGCGAGAATATATTCTAAAATAGTTTCTGAAAATTCTCCTATTTGAGTATTTGAATAACTACCTGCGGATCTCCGTTAGTAGCATAGTTACCATCAGTGATGATACTATCCACCATCTTCTTTTCTTGAATCCAGATAATAGTTTTCCCCTGAGCGGCTTGATACAAACATGAAGGGTGAAATAATCCATCACATTTCATACACCTTGCAAAGTCCAAATTTTTTTGGTTACAATATTCGCAAAGAGTTTCCCGCTTGCTTTCGCACTTTTATCGCTACGATTTTCAGACATGTCTCCATCGTCCGCCATCATACATATGATAAGTTAACAATCGATGTGCCGTTATAGCTATAAATATTGTTGATCGAATAGTCCATTCTGTTCGAGAACCTTTGCGGTAAGCGATGATTCATCCTAGTAGTTAAAATTGATGGAGAGGGTGCTCGCTACATTGTCCCCGTCTTAAGACGTTTTCGTCCCGAAAAGTCCAAAAGGTAAAATTGTCCTCTCCATGGCGGTATTTGCATAGGGGTCCAAACTTGCATTGTGAGGTCTTATAGAGAAGCAGTCTACGGCTGCCATCTCAGTATCTTAGCGGCCAATGCTGGCCGGACGTCCTGCCAGTGGTTTTGTGGACAGAAGACCAGTTTTCCAACATAAACAGATGTAGAAAGCGATCCCAGTCTCTTTGATGATCAGAGACTACCTTCGACAGGTACACCGGTTCATCGTTCGATTAATTCGCTCTACCATTTCATCAGACTACGGATTGAATGCAGTCCTCGTTTTTCAGATGTTCAGAATCCTACATACATTCTGAAACAATATAGATTGGAAATTTTTACCTTGATATGACTGCAACTCCTTGGGACACAAAAACGACAAATCCACTCTTTGATAGGATTATCAACTACTATGGCAGCTTCTTGGTTTGGCAAGACGTACTTTTCTGCCCAATTGCTGAAGTAATTCATAACATCGATGATATATTCATTTCTGCAGTCTGTTTCCGAAAATAGACCTGCAACTCTCTCAAATGGGCTGCCCGCATTAGAGCTTTCGAGCATTTCTGGGGTCCATTTCTTGCCGCGCAAACGGCACACCTCTTGCACCATTCTTTCATATCTCGTTGGTAGTTGACCCATTAAACCCGTTACCTTGTTCTCTTGAACATCCTTGTCTCTCTAAGGTGCATTAAACTGGCACCATCATGGGTTTCCTGCAGCACCTCTGGTACCCTGTTTCTGGGAATAATCAACTGCTTCTCTTCTTCCTCTCCTTCCGGGTTCCTTAAAACACGCTTCAGAAGTCCATCACTTAAGATGATAGAATTTCATTGGGTCCAGTACTATTTCACGTTCGTCGAAAATTGGGCGACTTCTTGCCACGTTGGTCTGCTCTTCTTCCAGTTAATGATGTGCTTTAAATCCGGGTCTCCTTTCTGGTCTTGTTTAACCTCAGCGGATTGCCAATAATCATTCACGACTGCGAATTAACCTGCGAATAGTCCTGCGAATTAACACATCCTTTTCCTCGGCCCTAGTGCCATTTTTGTCATCCTCGGGGCATGGTCTTGTTGAAAAAGCATCAGTGAATGGTGATAAATGGCAGTGTGAATGGTCTCAATCCGATATTCAGTGTCAAATTCGAACTCCCGTTGTCTCTCAATCCATCTTGCTACCTGTCCTGGGTTCTTGAATTGCAAAAGCATTGTGAGGCAGGAAAGACTGTTCTCAACGAAAAATTTCACCAGCGCCAAAAGCTCCCGTTGAGTAACGCAGTAATTAAGATCTGGTTTAGATAGAGCTTCGATGAAGTTCCCAATAACTTTATCTTGTCCTCCTTACATCTGCAACAAAACAGTCCCCAGGCCTACGTTGCTGGCCTTCGTGTCCAAACTGAATCTATCATCCAGAAGAGAATAACTCGAAACGTGTGCACTGGTTAATGCCTTCTTCAGGACATCAAAAGCTTTTCGATATGCGTCGTCTCATTGGAATCGCCTCTCTCCTTCTGTTAACCGTGACAAAGACTTGGCAACCTTCTCGAATCCTGGTACGTATCGACTATAGTAGGTACACAATCCAAGAAAGCTCCTTAAATTATGTTTATTCTTTGGGATTGGCCATTCTCAAACTGTCTTCACCTTTTATTGGTCTACTGCTACTTCTTGACTAGAGACGGCATGGCCTAGATACGGCCCCTCTCTTTGGAACAGGTGACATTTCTATTTTTTCGGGCTAAGCTTCAGGCCAGAACTTCTTAGGCGTTGAAATACTTCTTTGAGATTCATCATATGGTCGTCGTATGATTTTCCAACCACAATGATGTCGTCAAAGTACACCAAGCATGTTTTGCAAGACAATCCCTTCAAAACAATTTCCATGAGCCTCTCAAAAGTTTCCGGAGCATTGCAAAGTCAAAATAGCAAGATAGTGAACTGCTACAGTCCTGCACTGTAAACGCCGTCTTCTCCCTATCTTATGGTGCCATTTCAACCTGGCAGTAACCGCGCTCCAAGTCCAAAATCAAAAATATCTGTGACTCAGCCAATTAGTCATCGATCCTAGGTGGAGGATAGCTGTCTTTCTTCCTCACATTCTTCAGTTGACGATAATCGAGTCGGTCCATCTTTTTTCTTAACTTATAACACAGGAGAAGACCATGGGCTGTTTGATTTTTCGATCATCCCTTCATTTGCCACTTCTTGCACATTTTATCAGCTTCTTCTCGCTTGGCAAGCGGCAGTCTTCTTGCCGACTGTCGAATAGGTTGTGCATCTCCAGTTACATTTTTATTCTGAACAATTGTTGTCCTACCCTTCATTCTTTGTCCGTCGTGAAATACATTCCAATAACTGAAGCAGTTCTTTCAATTTTGTCAGTTTATTTGGCTTCAATTCCTCTGGAGAGGTCAACAGCAAATTCAATAATTCATTGCCCATCTTCTTGGGCTGATGTCAAATCTCACGAATACCTCTAATTATCAAGAAAATAGGGGAACATTCTCCCAAAACGCTTTTTTTCTTCAGATGCACAGAGTAACTATTAACATTCAATAATCTTACATGCACTTCTTTTCGAACACGAAGTAAAGTCTTCTCTATTACAATTTCTCGGCCGATCTTGATGTCATCCGTATTCGACTCAAAAATCTTCACTATCATCTCACTGCGTTCGGGAATCAGAGCATAGTTCGTAAGCACTACAAATCCTATGGAGTTCATAATGTCCATGCCTACAATAACATAGTCTTCAATATCTGCTACGAATGCTCGATGTTTAAATTTCGTGTTTCCTATTACCATCGTGATATCCACTTCTGCACAGGCAGTAGCGATATCTCGTGCTGCATTGCCTAGTCACAGGCTGGTCGGCTTGATTTTCGATGAATCGACAATATCGGGTCTAATGATTGTCTTCGTCGTTCCAGTTTTCAGCAGCAACCCATGTAATTTACCATAAGCAAAATCATCTACAAAATCGCTGTTGGGTTGATGTAGGAGAGATGCGACACGTGCAATGTTTTCTGGGGTATGCTGATATCATCGACCCTATCCTGTTTTCCGAGGGCAACAAAGTCGATGCCACCTGAATTTCTCTGCAATAACCTCGTTTATGGTCTAGCTTCCCTCAGCTCCAACACCGGATTTCCTTGTTCTCTGGTAAATTTGTCTTAAGAACTCACCTGATTGCTTCTACAATACCTGGTTCCTCCTCTGCTCTTCCTCGACCCTCCTAATTTTTGGCTGTCTTTTACAACTTTGCTTTGCCGCCTCAAATTCCAAAGCCCGAGCCAATGCATCAACTAGTTGGCCCGGTCGAGCTAATATCAGAGCCTGTCTAGTTTCGTCGTCCCTAAGTCCATCCAAAATGACTTAAATAGCTAAACGTTCCATAACGGTCATTAGCGTAGCTGAATATGCTAGCCGAGCCAAGCGTAGAATGTCTGTTTCTAATTCCTGCAGTGTCTCGCTCGATTTGTGGCAGCGATTCTTCAGTTGGGAATAACATACATGTTCCAGGTGTGTTTGAACATATCGCAGTTCCAAATGTTTCACTAAAGCTTCGTACTCTTCTTGTTAGTTGGGAGAAAGTGTCTGCAATATATCCGTTGCATCCCCACGTATAGCAAGAGTCAATGCTGTGACTTTCTTCTCCAGTGTCTAGCCATTTACTTTCGTCGCTGTCTCGAACTGACAGATGTAATTGGCCTAAGAAGTTTTTCCATCGAACTAAGGGGGTTTAATCCGACCTCTGCTCCCCTCCGGCACCGTTTCTTGTTCTGTCAGCCTCATGGGTAATTTAACCGATGTTAGTTTATTATTTCACTCATTTTGTCTTCTAATTTCATATCTTCTTCCCTCCTTACATCGTCAAATTCATGTCCTACCTTCACTTCAAATTCCACATGTTGTAGAATCTTCCGTTCTAAACATTCTTTGAAATTTTTGAAAACTTCTAGTATTTCATGTTGTTAATCGATACAATTCTCCAGCTTTTTTCGCTGAATATTTTTCTTTGTATTCTCAAAATTTTTGTCACCTTTAAGTCTATTAAAGAAACCATGTTCTTGAGTTTTCACACTAACCGTACACCTGACACCAATGTTACGTTTTTCACTTGTGAGTTCGTTTGTATGAATGAAAACTCGCAATTGTCTATTAACAAATTAACGATTCCTTTCCTTATCAGTTGATTCACTCACACTAATTAATCACTTAACTAATAATTTATTATGTACTAAAACTATCAGCCTCACGAATCAGAATTCAACTCGCTCTGCTCGACGTACGGTCACTTTTATATATATATATATATATATATATATATATATATATATATATATATATATATACTATATATGTATATATATATATATATATATATAAATATATATTTTCATATATATATATATATATATATATATATATATATATATATATATATATATATATATATATATATATATATATATATATACTATATATATATATATATATATATATATATATATATATATATATATATATATATAGTGAATTATAATAGAAATCGTCGAGTCGCCCTGACTCAAAATCTGCATACAGCAATTTCGATTTTATAAGATATCATCAGTGCAGTTTATTTGGCGTGGAGTGAATTAACAAATTTCTACACGTTTCGCAATACAAATCGTGGTCGGGGCTACTATCTGGATAACAACTCAGAGCTTCCTCCTCCAGGGATATTGAAAATCAACAATTCACCGCTTAGCTCGAAAATTCAGAATCCCGCCGGGAGAATATATAACTTCCTGAATTGAAATGTCTAACTCTGTAACTGTATATGTTCACTTTATGTAGTTTATCATATTGACCATCAACTTGTATATTTTCCATTTGATTTTGATCCCGTATATATATATATATATATATATATATATATATATATATATATATATATATATATATATATATATATATATACATATAATTAGGAATAAATATTCGTGTTAAACGGAAAACGGTGGTTAAAAAATTAAGTGAACTAGGACTTTTATTTGAAACTAATCAAACAAACCTCCTAGCGGAGCTGGTTATAAGAGTTCACGAAGCATCGAAATATTCACATCTACCCTAGACGGTAATTGTTAGAAATGTTAATTTGTTTATCACAATCGATGGAAATTGATAGACAGACTGTTTCGCCTTTACTGGGGCTCATCAGTGTCATCCATCCACCGAAAGTGATAACCAAACATTTCAAACGGTCATACAAGTTGAATCACATCGAGTTGATGTGTCAACTTTACCCTGGCAGATATAGTAGCCACCTTCGTGGTATTCCGGACATACGAGTTCTCGTTGCCGAAAGGTTTTCGTCTGTCTGAAAGATGTGGTTCAATTGTTTCCGGCTGGTGGCGCTGTGTCATATTTATATGCCATGGAGTTACTAGAAGAAAAATGTATGACCGTTTGAAATGTTAGTTTGGTAATCACTTTCGGTGGATGGATGATACTGATGAGCCCTAATAACGGCGAAACAGTCAATCAATTTCCATCGATTGTGATAAACAAATTAACATTTCTAAGAATTACCATCTAGGGTACATGTGGATATTTCGATGCTTCGTGAACTTTTATAACCAGCTCCGCTAGGAGGCTTGTTTGATTAGTTTCAAATAAATGTCCTAGTTCACTTAATTATATATATATATATATATATATATATATATATATATATATAAATATATATATATATATATATATATATAATTATATATATATATATATATATATATATATATATATATATATATATATATATATATATATATATATATTTAATTATATACAGGGTGATTCATTAAGGGTGGCGACCGGCCGCATCTCGGAAACCGTATAATAATAATAATAATAAAGAAGATTTATTTAGCTAACAGCTACAATATGAAATATACAATACATATATGACAATATACATTTAAAATATATAAGTTTGAAACAAGACTATTTTATATTTAAATTTTGTAGATATAATTTTTTCAAAGCAGTTTTAAAACAATTCACAGTTGATCTTAGTTTTACAGCTGACGGTAGTTCGTTGAACTCGGATAGTCCTTGATGGAATATGGAGGAATATGATCTTGAGCCTGCCCTTTTAAGATGGAAGTCATGTTTGTTTCTGGTATCATATTGATGAATATCTTTATTGAATGAGGCTAAATCTTGGATAACTGTCGGATGTAAACCAATTTTCAATTTGAATATAAATACCATAACATTAAATTTAAGCAACTCTCGGACGTCTAGCCACCTAAGTACGAACAACATATGAAAAACTGGTGTATAGCGGTTTCCCACTAGAATTGTGCGCATTGCTCTATGTTGTAAACGTTGAAGTTTGTCCAAATCAGCTGCAGATGCATAGTATAAAAAGCTAGGGCAGTATTGATAATACGGAAGAATTAAAGAGTTGTAAAGTAGAATTTTTGTTGCAATATCTAAATGTTTCGAAACTCTGTTAAAATAGCCAGTTTTCACTGCGATTTTTTCGATTACTTCACTGACATGACGCTTCAAAGTTAATCTATTATCGATGCTGACTCCCAAATACTTAAAGATTTCAACTATGTCAATATCATCACCATTTATTTTTATTTTGAGATTTTGTTCCCTAAATACATTCAGATAGGAATGTTTTCCTATTAACATAGCTTTTGTTTTTTTTGCATTTAACTTTAAGACATTTATCTGTAACCAATCACTTAATTTTGAAAGATCATTGTTTATAAGTTTTACTGCTTCTTCTACTGAGTTACATATAATGTAAATAAGAGTATCATCAGCAAAAAGTTGAATCTTACAGTGCTTGAGCGTGTTTACTATATCATTAATATACAAAATAAAAAGGATCGGCCCTAATATACTGCCCTGTGGTACACCGATATTGTTCATTTTTGGCTGAGACGTACATCCATTTAACTTGGTCTTTTGTTTTCTGTTTGTGAGATAATTTTTCAACCACGCAATGACATCCCCATTTATTCCATATTCTTTAAGTTTTTGAATTAACCTTCCTCCATCAATTGTTTCAAATGCACGCTTGAGATCGAGAAACACTATTAATATGACCTTACCCTCATCTAAGCCAGTTTTCCACTTGTCTAAAAGTAACTGCAAGGCGGTCTCAGTTGAGTATGATTCACGAAAACCAGCCTGTTCGTTAACCAGTATGTCGTTTTCTTTTATAAATTCTTTCAGCTGTTCGTAGACTACTTTTTCTAATATTTTTTCAATGGTAGGCAATGTATTAATAGGTCTCATATCGGCCACTTTCTTAGAATTTTTGACTTTTGGTACCGGAGTGATTAAAGAACATTTGAGCTCGGCCGGGACGCACGATTGTTCAAGAGATGAGTTTATAAAGTCAGTTATTGGTTGTGAAAGTATTTCATTTCTATTTTTAATTAGTTTTAAATTTATCAGATCCGAGTTACTTTTTTGATTTAAACTGTAAATAATTTTTTGTAAGTATTTGGGCGTTACCAATCTAAACTTATTTAAAGAACTTTTTATTTCAAATTTTATTAATTTGTATTTGTATTTGTATATTTTTTGTATGTCCTAGAATTTGGGGAAAAAAATTCTTATATGAAAATCTGCCCTAAAAAAATGATTGAAATTGTTTTTGAGTCCATAGTTCTGCGCTAGGTGGCGCAATCTACCACTTATAAAATATAATTGGATTTTTCACGAAATATTCCCCAATTTAGGCTAGTCAAAAATATAAACTTTAGAAACTACTGTCCTAATTCTACAATTATTGTGAAAGTCATGTAAAAGACTGTAACTCCATAATGCATGAACCGATTTTCGAAAACGCAGACTCTATGCAAAGAGTATTGAATGGAGATTTCAGTAACAAATAACAAAAACACTTTTAATTTTCCAATCGGCAACTAGAGGGCGTTATGTAACACCTAGCTCTATTTATGATTTTTTTCGAGAAATTTCAAATGCAATGCTATGAATCTAACTAGCTAACAAAAAGCCAAATTTGATGACTTATTGACCTGTCAAAACCGCGAACTAATATCTCTTTTAATTCCAAAGATATTGGCATTTTTGATGAGTGTTGGTGATTGTTGGCTCGCCCTGTAAGGTAGAAGAGAAATTATGTTGCTAAATTTGTTTTGAAGATAAAATAACAGGTAGAAACGCATCACAAAAATATTTATTAACATTACATAATGAAACAAAACTAAGGGAGCTACTCATAACAGAAATTTACAAAACGCTCCCACTATCTCATTATTTTAAATACTCAAAATGCTTGCCAGTATTTGCTTTGAACTTTTTCGGATAAAAATTTTCGGGTAAAAATTCAATCCCAAATCTCTCAAACGGTCTCTTATAGTTTTATGTTCATGTACAAGCTGCAATATTACGAATGATGTTAAACTGTTGAGAGATAGATGTTTCAAAAGTCAGCAAGTTACCTATAGAAATGACACGAATTTTTAATGATTGTTTACTTTTAAGTTTTTATTGCTGTCAAATTTATTCTGACTGTTTGCAAACTAACTTTTTTATAATGCCTTTTTATTTAAATGAAGAGGCATATGATATGCTAGAGGCCTCGGTAGACCAGCGGTAAAGTGTACCGCTTGTAAGCCGAGGATGTGGGTTCGAGTACCACCTTGCTCTTGGGTGTTGTGTATGTCCTGAATTTAGTGGTTCTAATTATGAGATTAATTGTTGGGTAATGTACATTGTTTACAAGCCCATTGGCCGTTCGGAACCGGCGTTAAACTGTAGGTCCCTCGAATTAAAAAAAAAATATGATATGCTCAGTGTATATTTTGAAGGTCTACAAAATGAAGTAATTGCTGAAAAGGAGTATGCGATACGATATCCTGAGAGACGGTGTTATTCTCTGTCGCATTAAGAAATAGGATACGTAGAAGTCGCAATAAAGAAAATGTTATTAACGTATTGGCGTTAGTTATAAAACTGAACCCCATTTGAGTATTCGAAAAATTGCAAGAGATCTAGGATTGAATTATTCTTTGGTGCAAAGAATATCAAAGGATTATAAAATGCATCCTTATCATATTATTTCACAACAGCATGAAATTAGCCCAGACAAAAATTGTAGATCTTATAATTGTCTATACAAAATTTCAAAATAATTTTTCTTCTAAGAGTCGCTGTTTTTGAGATATAACGATTCAAAAAGTTGAAAGAGTTGTAATCGTCATAATATGCACGTTTCAACGCCACCTTTGAGCTAGTGTTTTTTTGCATTTCTTTCAACTTTCTGAATCGTTGATCTCACAAACGTAGGCTCTGAAAAAAAAATTCATTCAAACGTTTTTTTATAGATAATATGGTGATTTTACAATTTTTGTCTAGACTAATTCCATGATAAAACTTACTGCTTTGCTGAAAATCGCAAAAAAAAAAATTTGTGACATTCGACCCCGAGTAAATATTTTTGCACATATCAGATCGATGAGGACTTTTTAGATTTCATTTATAATGGTGTTTTGAACAATCCTACCAATTTTGAGCTGGGTGCGAATTTTTGTCTTCACTCGTATTTTTTGATCTAATTTGACCGGACTAGTTTTATTTCATTATGTAATGTTAATAAATATTTTCGTGATTTCGCGTTTCTACTTTTTTTTTTTTCTAAACAATTTTAGCAACATACTTTCTCTTCCACCTTACAGGGCGAGCCAACAATCACCACCACTCATCAAAAAATGCCAATATCTTTAGAATGAAAAGAGATATCAGTTCGCTGATTTCACAGGTTAATAAGTCATCAAGTTTCGCTTTTTGTTAGCTTGTTAGATTTATAGCATTGCATTTGAAATTTTTCGAAAAAAATCATAAATAGAGCTAGGTGTTACATAACACCCTCTAGTTGCCGATTGGAAAATTAAAAGCGTTTCTGTTATTTGTTACTGAAATCTACATTCAATACTCTTCGCATAGAGTCTACCATTTCGAAAATCGGTTCATGCATTATGGAGTTACAGTCTATTTTATGTCAAAGGAAGAGAACTTCCCCCACCAATTCAGAATAGGTAATACAGAAAAATGACTTCAACAAAAGTTGTAGAATTAAATCAGTAGTTTCTAAAGTTTATATTTTTGACTGGCCTAAATTGGGGAATATTTCGTAAAAAATCCAATTATATTTTATAAATGGTAGGGTGCGCCACCTAGCGAAAAACTATAGACTCAAAAATATTTTCAATAATTTTTTTAGGGCAGATTTTCATATAAGAATTTTTTTCCCCAAATTCTAGGACATACGTTTTCCGAGATACGGCCGGCCGCCACCCTTAATGAATCACCCTGTAGTGCTTTATTATCGATCTCATGTCATTTTGAGTCACGAGGCTCAAGGAACAAGGTCACAGATATGTAATCCAACGATAAGAATATATTCTCTGTACGGAAATTTTGTACATTGTACCCTATGCCCTTATCTAATTTTGATCTGTCAGCATATCTTATGGAGCTGCAAAAAAACAACCTGGAGTGAAAACATAAATGCGTTCAGTTAACTTGATCCATATTTTTCCAGGAGCTTATAAACTTTCTGAAAAATAAAATGCCCAAACATAAAATTTTTTTATAATTTCTTCAATCGGCAATGTAAACTACTGTTAACTAACTATTGAAATATTCATTAGCGCCTATATTCTATTCATTCAAGAATCGTGAGTCAAAAAAATTCAGTGTTTTGATTATTGTTCTCAGTATAGATCTGGATTCCGCATCTAACTAAAGCCTGATAATGGATATCATACAAGGTAATAATTTGAGTGTTAGTTCTCCCAATGAATCAAAATTTATAACTAAACTCAAATATAACAATATCTTCAATCTGATTTTGGAATGTAGTCAATCTGTGTTCAAGTAATTTACCAACAACGGTTTTAGTGGGGTTCCTGGAGGAAATTTTGGATTCGGAAGCACATAGTATGAATAAATGTTTCAGTTGTAGGAGATATGATGGTCTTTTGAAAAAATAATGTTGTACTGAAAATCTTGTGTTTTCTTATTGTTTGGAATCTCACAATCGAGTCAATTTGTTGCAGCAACTGTAAGGAATTATAAGTAAAAGCTAGAGTTGATGTAGATGTTGAACATAATGTGAACAATGCTGAATAATGCACATGAAATCATTTCCTGAAAATTTGTCATCTTAATGTGCATTTTCTCATTATCATGAAGTTCAGGCTCTGGTTGTTTCATGCAATAAGACATAGTTTGTGTTACAGAAACATGGCTTAGTGAGGGTTCTCTGTAAGAGGCTATACAAATACCAAATTATAAATTTTTGAGACAAAAAAGAGTTGCCAGACCTGGTGGTGGAAAGGGAATTTAGTGCTAGAAAAATCTTAAAGTTGAACACACATTATCGGATTATGAAAATATTAAACCTGTTTCATATACAGATTAATAGGGATAGTAGTATTATTGTGGAAATTCTGTATAGTACTCCATCTCAGTCTATGGGGCTTCCTATAACAGAGGGCAAGTTTATGGAATTTTGAGGAGATTTTTTGTTCTATGTATCTCCTCAGCTCAACAAAAATTTTGTAAAACAATTCTTACCACATTTTAAATTATAACTTTTTGACAAAAATAGACTTCCTCGCGAGTATATCATTCATCCCACATTACAGTAAGGCAAATTTATATTGAAATCTCTTCTTGGAATGATATTGTCAAAGTTCGATGGATTATGGCATACTAGCTCTTCCAAGTTCTCCGAAAACGTTGCTGTGAGACGGTGGATGATATATGTTTATCAGTAAATACCCTAACGACACAAGTACATCCCCTGTACATCCCAGGGACGTCCTTCATTTGCTACTAGGACGTCCCTGGGATATCCTTTGTCGGGCATGGTACCTGGTACCTACTAGGAACGTCCCAGGGACATCTACTTTCCACCGAAAAGGACACCCATGGGATGTCCTTCTGGTATGTCCCAGGGATATCCCGAAGATATATATGAGGTACATCCCCTGAACGTCATGGCATTTCCATTTCTTTAATTTATATAATTTGAAGAATCTTATGGGAAATTTGGATAAAAAAATTCAACACAAAACAAGTTTAATTCATAAATGAATGTAACATTATGTTAAAATATGATAATAATAAAAAACGAAAAACAAAAACTCGTCACATCTATATATATATATATATATATATATATATATATATATATATATATATATATATATATATTATATATATATATATATATATATATATATAATAAATTCGATGGACGATGAATCAACTCTGTGGTAGTTCATATTTATATTAAAAATTAAATAATGAGAAAACAACTTGTCTAAAAACTACAAAATTTTAGTTTTTAGACAAGTTGTTTTCTTATTATTTAATTTTTAATATATATATATATATATATATATATATATATATATATATATATATATATATATATATATATATATATAAGATAAATCAACAAAAGAAAAAAAAATTAAAAAAACTACAAACAACGTTGATCTTCTCTTCCAACAAAGAACAAAGAAAACAAACTTGCGCGTGCGCATTTTATTATGAGGTTAATTTACATCGTTGACAGATTACCAAATAATTCAAACAATGTTGCCAAAAGGGACGAAACCAGAAAAACCGAAATGCAATTATTGAGATTTGTGTTCCTATAATATATGTATATATCATTTTTGGGAATTTAGAATAAGGATATACTATGCATTAATAATTTTCTACTTGTGAAATGGTCACTTCCCAGAAATGTATGATATATATTTCATTTTTTTCCATAATTATTATCCAGGAAAAAAAACAAACACTTTCAACATTTCGACGAGTTCCGATGATTCTTATTATATATGTGAGTGGATATCGAAAATTCCAGGGACATGAATGGGATATCCTATGGATATTCTAAATGGGATGTCCTCTGGACAAATCATGCGGGACATCCCCTGGATATCCCAATCATGTCCTTGTACCGCGGTACATCAAAAGGACATACCTAGGACATCCCTGTGTTGTTAGGGTAAGTTTTTGTATTACATTGGGGGTGGTGTTACCACACCACTCCCTCTACCCTCTGTATCCTCTCTCACTAGTCTGTATCCAGGTATGCTACTCTCTAGTAGTTTCTATACTCAGGCAAGTCTCTGTTAAACAAAAAATTTGGAATTCGCCTTCTGAGATGTAATTTGACAGTTCCTCAAAAACCGTATTGAGAGATCTTACATTCGGATGTCCAGTAGGAGGTTATTTTTGTATTATTAATTCGTTTCTATCCGCTCCCCGACTTGGTGATCTATCATCGATAGCCACTCTCAACCACCCTAACACTTCCGTCACAGGCCAGCAAAACATCCGAAAGTGCCGAACTCCCCCATACCTTCAAAAATAAAACAATAAATTTTTTATACATAATGTTGAAGAGAACCAAATTTCACAAAAATATGCTTAAAAATAAAACAAATAATCTTGTTTTAGTAACGCAGTTTATTTCATCAATTGTACACTCCCAGAGAAAATTATAAACGTGCGGTTGAGAGAAAATAAAATTATCAATACGCAGCTACAACATCAGAGGGAAAAATTAACACAGACTTCCTAGAAAAAATCAAATTTAGGAAACATAATACATACTTATGTACACAACAAAAACAAAACAAATAGATTATACAATGAAAAATTACTCCAGAACACACTTTAAACAAGCCACATTGCTACTTATGAGTTTTCATTACAAAACATGTGAAGGCTTTAAATAAAAAAAAATAATTATATTCAGTTGTCAGTCAACACAAAACAATGTTGAATACATGTTCGTGAAAGTGTATAACTGTCTTCCGAGAGAATTTACATGCATAAACGATATAAAGATTTTCAAGAGAAAAGTATAGAGTTTTCTATTGGTTTCTGAACCCTACACTTTGAATGAGTTCTTTGAAAAGTGTAGAACTCCAGTACTTCGGAAATGAGGGTTATATAACTTGAATGAATTATTTTACTGACATATTTTACCTTTATTGTCCTATCTGCAATAATTGTAAAAATTAAATAAATAACTATTTATACCTATTGTTATTATTATGAAGACGAAAACTCTATTTTCAATTGACATCCTTCTTTTCGCCTTTCCTCAGGAGATCTGATTCAAGCAGTTGATCAACGAACCAACTCGATTGACCAGTACTAGCGAATCTTTAACTGATTTATTATTCACTAATATGCCTGAAATGGTCTCTCAGGTTTATGTTTTAGATAATACAATATCGTACCACCAGTTGATGTATTGCTGGATAAATTTTATGGTTCCTAAACTGAAACCTCCTCTTGCTACATACAGAGATATCAATAACTTAAATGCAGCGGAGTTCTGATCTACAAAGTGTGCCTTGGGATGATATTTTCATGTTTAGGATGTTGATCAGTGAATTTAATAGCTATTTATGATATAAGTGTGAAAAGTACTCGTTTAATGTACGAGTATGAAAATTTTCATTACGAGTGCCTCAAACGGTCTTTTCACACGTATGTCTTATAAGATTTTTTCTACGAGCATAATAAACATTGGCTTTTTTAAAATTAGTTGTGTATACTACCAGTAATTTTTCACCTAAATTTGTCGTTTTGATTATCAATTAGATCATCATAGTGATCCTATGTTATTTAATTGTATGTCAGTAAAGTTGATAAACCGTATGTAATTCGAAAAATTCTGCCTCGAAAAGTTATTTCCAAGAACCTAGTGGAGAGAATGTACTCTTCAGAAATAGTGATTTAGCTTCATCAGACGTAGAAGAATCTGCGAGAATAGCCATGAATTCGCTTCTACCGACCCGGTCAAGGATCCAATATGAAAATAAACATTTCGAAAAGTGGTATAGTGGAAATAAAATAAAGAATCTCACCCAGACTATCTCATTAGCGTATTTCCAACAGAAGTCCACACAACAAAAGTCTTCATCCCTTAGGAGTCATTATTCCATGTTGAGAACACTGCAACCACGACGTCTTGTGGTTGTCGATTTGTACAGACTAAAATGACAGACCACTCACGAGACCGCAATTTCGCGCGGTTTCCCTTCATTATTGATTTGTCACTACGGTAATTACCTTTCTAATTTTGTTCAGTACTTTGCCGTTGATATTCTGGTTGGTATTCTAAAATGTATCTTCGAAGCTTCTCAATTCTCTATAGAAAATTAAGAATTCCCCTTTACTATTTCTTTATTGAAGCAGAGGGTTAACCCAATATTTTGCTTTGCAACGACGATTGTTTCTTTTTTTCGATAGAATATACCAAATGGCTACAAGTTCCGCATAATAACCATATCGTAAATTCATGTTTCGAACAGAGTTTGTTTACTAGTAGTTGGAAGAATGCGATAATACATCCTTTGGCTAAATCTCCTAACACTCAGTCTCTGAATGACTTACGTCCTGCTAATATTCTTCATTCATTATCGAAGATTTTAGAAAAAGTTTTAACAACTCAAGTTTACGACTACGTATTTACGAATAAAATTATTTCTGCTCTGCAATCAGGCTTTAGAAGGGGGTGTAGTACCGGGTGTCTGATTAAGAGAGGTAACCCGCTGTATCTCAGAAACTATTCGTCGTAGAACGACTGAACGGATATCAAAGAAGTTGATCTCGTTGGAAAAAGTATTTATTGCTTCATCTTATCTGTGATCTGTCAAATTTTTAGTGATGCCAATAGAGTGCGTTTTTTGATATAATAAGAGAAAATTTATAATTTCTACACAAAACTAAATGACTTTTTTCTCGCAAAATCCAGTGTGATGCCAAAATAGGATAGTGAAAACCGTATCCCGATATCTTATTCCTAGCATAAAATAAAGAAGAAAGAAAATTTAGTTATCATATGATTCAAAAAGACGCCATCACACCAGTATTTAATTTCATTCATTTGCCTTTTCCCAAGAATCAATGATGAAATTTCATAATTTCATGATTTTTCAATAATAGCATTTTCAGTTCAAAAAATTCAAAAAAAAATCCCGTGGGAGCATAATAATCGATGTAATAAAGTGCAAGGTAGTCAGAATATGAAGGGAAGGTCATGGAAGAAAAAATATGCCTAAAATCGATTTATCAACAAATACTAAAATTATAGTTATAGTGGAAGTGTATTGAGTTTTTTGCACACAGAAGTATCGATTGAAAGCAATTGAAATGCCTTTCACAAACGATGAAGCTGTTGATATCACTATTTGAAGACATTCAAAATATACCGCAAACATATCAACAGCTTCATCATTTTTGTAACCGCATTTCAGTAGTTTTCAGTCCTTACTTGTGTGTGCCACAAAAACTCATTACACTGCCACTATAAGTTTATTTTTAATATTTGTTGACTAGTTGATTTTAGGCATTTGTTTTTCCTTCATGTCCTGCTCTTCATATTCTGACTACCTTCTTGCACCTGCATAAAATATATTCATTGATTATTATGCCCCTAAACGATTCAATAAAATTTTTCTGAACTAAGAAGACTAGTACCGATTTGAAAATCATTAAATTATGTAATTTCATCATTGATTCTTGGAAACAGGCAAATAAATGAAAATAAATACAGGTGTGAAGGCGTCTTCTTAGAATTATGTGATAACTAAATTTTCTTTCTTCGATATTTCAAGCTAGGAATAGGATAACGGAAGACGGTTTCCACTTGCCTATTTTGGCATCATTACAGTACATTTTAATGGATGTTATTGCATTTAAATTTTCAGAGAAATAAGCAATTTGCTGTTATTATATCAAAAAACGCTCTCTACCAGCATCACTAAAAATCTCCCAACGAGATCCGTTCAGTCGGTCAGGAGTTACAACTGTTTATTCAAAAAAACATTGAATCACCCCCCACCACTTCATTTCAATGAATATGTCAAAAAGTTTCAAATAAAAACTACACAAATAAAGCTTTGTTCGAAATAAAAATTATTTTTTTAGGTATTTTTACTGAGTGTATTTCAGAAAAAAAATCTGTTTAAAAGTTTTAGATGGCGATTACGCCTCCTGGCGGCTATCTTAAAAACCTGAAAATAATTTCCAGGATTTTCTGTTGGCCACTTAAGTCATAACATTTTTCACCGTAAGTCTATACGACGAGTAGTTTCTGAGATACAGTGGATTACCTCTCTTAATCAGACACCCGGTACAACCGATTGAATATTATTGATGATATCATAAGGCTTCTTGATGAGGATCTTTTTATTGTTTTATTATAGTTTTCGAAGGCGTTCGATACAACTGATTTTTATGTGCTAATTATTATTATTTTGGTTTTGATGTTGGCTCTGTGATATATATATATATATATATATATATATATATATATATATATATATATATATATATATATATATATATATATATATATATATATATATATATATATATATATATATACCGGGTAGCGAGAAAGTCTGGCAACAAGGTATTTTCTTTGAAACGATCAAACGTATAATTATCAAATTTTAGGGTTATGTATAGGATTGTATTTTTCGTTTTTCAGAGGTCCTGTCAAACTTGAAAGACGTCAGCATTCAGTGTACTGCTTCCATCTTGAATTTTTTCAAATAGCACCGTAGGTCGAGTGATATATCGTAGAGAAGCTGATTTCGTCCTCTTTTCAAAAATGCAGAATACGTACCACATTACTAAAAAATAAGAAGAACAATTTGCCAAGATATGCAAAATGTAATTTTTTAATTCATACCAACTTACAAAAATATTTATATTTTCCTTATAACAGGAGCTCAAAATGTTGGCCACCTGTGTCTTAGCAATAATATAATCTGTATTTTAAGCTTCGAATAGAATTGTTTATCATTTATAGAGAAATTGTTTGTATCTCAAGACATTTCAGAGATTTTGAATCAGTTATGTCTGATATGAAGTGGAGTCAAGTCGGGAGATCTTGCCGGGAGATCTTGCCGGCCACTTAATTACCCCTTTTCAAACAATCCAATTTTAAAAATTTTTTTATTATTATACGTTTAATCGTCTTAAAAAAATACCTTGTTGCCAGACTTTCTCGCTACCCTGTATATATATATATATATATATATATATATATATATATATATATATATATATATATATATATATATATATATATAAATATATATATATATATATATATATATATATATATACAGTGGCGTAGATGAGGGGGGGGGATCAAGGGGATCAATCCCCCCCCATGAGCTAACAAAAATTATAGTAGAATTGAATAAAAGTCTTCGCATCTACGAATTTGAGTTTACATGAAATTCACTAAGCACTAGCACCTCTTTTGATATTATGTATATGCAATTATATAAAAATCATCTAGATATGTTTTCGTGATGGCTGTGCAATTGAGTATTGTATAATTTCCGCACTCCGAGCAGGCCGACCAATCAGGAGCCACGAAATAGTCGCTCGCTATAATTATGGACAGATTAAGCACATGCAAAGTAAAAATCTTTTCATCAACAAAATCAAGAAATTGAATCGTTTTTCTAATTTTGTTTAAAGCAGCTACTAGTTTTGAGCATATTTTATTCAATGTTCAATTAGTAGTTTAATCGGTCACTATGAGCAGAAAACGTGTTTAAAGCTCAAATGGCTCAAATGGAAAATTTTTATTTCGAAAGAAAGAAGTCAACCAAAATCTACTCGCACTTCTTCTCTTTCTAAATTGTATACTGTACTCACTTACTTTCCAACAAAACTGCTCGAGCTTTTGTTTAATAGTTTACCTAGTATTATATCTAAAGCACGAACAGTTTCGTCAATAGTATAGGTAGTAGAAAATTTAGAAAGAGAAGAAGTGCGAGGAGGTTTTGGTTGACTTTCTTTCGAAATAAAAATTTTCCATTAGAGCCATTTGAATTTTTTTAAGTACCTTTTTTGCTCATAGTAACCGATTTAACTACTAATTATACATTGTATAAAATTTGCTAAAAACTTTGACTTCTTACTTCGTAAATAAAATTTTCCATTTCACATACGTGTTTTGGCTCTCGAGGCCGATTAAATTCCTGTTTACATTCGAGGAGCGTGACTTCTGCTTTTAAAAGATTTTCAATCAATATTTAATATCTCGAATATTTTTTGAGGTAGAGTAGGTATCAAAATATGACTAACTTTCGGCTTTGATTGTCAATTTAATTACTCCATGATATTTTGAAGTTAATAAAACTTGTCGAGTTAGTAAAAGTTTTCTTGTGATGGTGTTCAATCCATTTCTGGACTTATACATCATGGATCTTGGAGAAAGATTTACTAATCATGAGAATATAGTCCAGTCAACAAGTGCTTTTTTTTCAACTTTTTTCATGATTCTCGAAAGAATATAAACAAGGTGTCATTCGATTCGGAAGAGCATGTAGATATTTTTCGAAAAAAGTTATGTTCCCTTCAAGAAAATTTACTGAAAGAAAAAATTATCTCAAAAACTTATTGACATTTTTGATATCTAAATAAAGATACAAAAAAAAGAGGATCTTTTCTAAAAGAAAGGAACTGTAGGATTAATATTTATAATTTTCTCAGAGGGGTAAATATACGGCCGAAAACAGATAATCTGGCTTGCGAAAGTAACGCCCATTTCAGACACTTTAACAATAACCATTATTTAACTAAGTTTATTAAATATTAAATTAAGGAATGAAAGAGTTCAGGTTCTAACTGGATAGGTATGAACAATAATCCAGCCACAAAACATTTTTATCGCGATTTTTCAATCAGTTATAGCTTCCGATAATAAAAAACGGATCATTAAAATTATAAAAATAATTTCATTTTAATGTTGCAAAACTACGTAAATTAATAATAAACAACTGAAAAATTGAAGTTTTTTTATATTTTCAACGTAGATTTACGTAGAAGCCTTATAATAATAGCGCCAAGAATGAAAAAAATCTCATATCTATAGTGAACAGTTGTCAATTTCACAATTTTCATGTTCAAGTACTAAAAAATTGTTAATTAACTATTGAATAACTATTTGAAAAATCGCTATTATCGCCAGATTACTGCTCATTCACCGATTTAGTAACTGTCTGAATTTTTTCATTCCTTAATTTTCATATTATGGTTGAATAATGTTTATTGTTGAAGTGTCCTTAATGCTCCTGACTTGCTCAATCGAATAACCTGTTTTCGGACGTATTTTTTCCGGAGGTTGAGTCTTTCTTTAGGAAAATTTCCTCTTTTTTTTCGAATCTTTCTTCAGAAAAAAATCTCAATTAACTTTCGACAAACTCCTTTTTTTCAGGATTATGTTTATAACTTTCACAATTTTGGCGAGTGAATTTTCATTTTTCTCAAAAAACATCTACATGCCACTCCGAATCGAGTGACATGTTTTGCTCGTATTTTTCCGAGACTTGCGAAAAAATTGTACAAAAAAGCATTTGTTGACTAGACTAAATGTATTAGAAAGATTTTCGGTGTTTTTCAAGCATGACTTATACGAAATTGACAAGCAGCTGATAAATCATCAAAACTGACGAGTTTTATCAAAAATTTCTTATTGCCACACCTGTTGTTCTCGTTAGTTGAAAGTGTGGAAGAAATATTTAATTCATAGAGGCGATGTTAATCCTAAAAATTCAATAAGAGAGCCGGCTGGTTGCCTAGAAATTTTTTTTCGAATATCATGTTGCTCAGAATACTAACTATGTTGCCGGTATTGACGTTTGAAGCGAATAAAAACTATTCAAAGGAGCACGATACAAGAAATGGACTTGTAATGACCCTTCTGAATATATAAAACTCATTGCAAATTAAAAACTCATGTTTGTCCAATTTTTTTGATATTGAAAGGTTTGGCTGCTCTAGCAATTCATCGCTGACGAAGTCATAAATGGATTGTCAAAAAACACCGAAAACTAGATTTTCTGCGCTGATTTTTCCAAGAAAATTTTCAAGGCTGTATATATCCAATTAGATATAATGCAATTTTTCACTGATCTTTAATTAATTTTTTCCAATTCAAATAATTTGAATTTTTTGCAATTCAATTCAAATTTTCTGCATATTTTGTACTACCTACATGACAGATTATTTTTATCAACAAACATAGAACTTTAGTTGAAAAACTTATGAAATTTTGCACTGAGTCATATCCCTCCCCCCATCGAAAAAAGCTATCTACGCCACTGTATATATATATATATATATATATATATATATATATATATATATATATATATATATATATATATATATATATATATATATATATATATATATATATATATATATATATATATATATATATATATATATATATATATATATATATATATATATATATATATATATATATATATATATATATATAAATAAATATATATATATATATATATATATATTATTGTTATTATTAGAAAGGTTAAGAGTAGAGGGTAACAAAACCCCATAAAACTCTAAAAAGAAAAAAATTGATACAATATAACATTAGTGCACACGTGCAGCAAAATATGCATCTAACCGAGCTTTGAAAGTATTTAAAGTAGGCGCCGTAACAACGTCAGCAGGTAACGAGTTCCATCGATGAAATACTCGGTTAGGAAGGAAGAACATCTTCGACGAGCCCCTAAAAGTTCCCCGCATCAACTTATACGGGTGTCCGCGTTGACGACGATCCTCATTGAGATGAAATAGGTGTCTAATAGGAGAGTTATCGTGTAGTGCCGTGAAAGTTGTAATAAGGTCACCTCTCTCATGCCGATGCAAGAGAGTAGGAAGCTTCATTGTTTGTAGTCGTTATTCATACGTTGGTCGTGCTCGCCCATATGGAAGTCTAGAGGCTCGTCTCTGGGTATTCTCCAACATATGTTGGTCTCGCAGTAGTATAGGATGCCATACATTATTTCCAAACTCCAATATTGGGCGTACATAAGACATATAGTTTGGCCACCGTATCAGGATCTGGGTTAGTAAAAGTACGAGAGAGAAGATAAATTCTTGAGTTGGCTTTTTTCACTTGAGTAGTCAAATGTTCACTCCATGATAAATATATATATATATATATATATATATATATATATATATATATATATATATATATATATATATAATCATCTAAATCGGATGAAAAACTAATTCCGCACCTCATGTCTATTATTTTCTGGAAAATACTAGTGAAAACAAGTTCGTAACTCAGCGAATGCCAAGTGTCGCTTGAGTGATATAAGTAGTGGAAGGAGACAACAAGGCCATAATCGCTGCATTGATCCTTCGGCATGTTATGACAGAAGCAGCCGATGGGCTAGTTACACGGAGTGTGCACTCACGCGGCTGCCATGTGTCAAAAAAGTGATGAGAAAAATTTTCTTTTAACAATATGAATGGAGCTAGTAATATTTTGAAGTTCTTCGTTGAAGATGAAATTTGTGACATGTGACGTTGAGTAGTTTATTACTCGCCCAACTCCCTTTCAACACGATATCACATTTTTTTAACCACCCCTTCCCCGTTAACGTGAGACGTTGTTTTTTTGAGTACACTATAATAATTTTAAAACGTTAAGTATGACTTCCTTCTTATTCTTCAATTGATAATCTCATTATTCCTATAAAAATATTTCGTCGGAGATATACATGAAATACCTTAACGGGCTGATATTCCCCCACTTCAACCTTCAAGTATTCAAATATATTGAAACTAAACAATTATAAATCTGATTACTTTTGTTTTTCGATGAATCAATTTCAGAAAGCTCTATGACTCTCTGGTCACAATGAGGAGCATTTTCACGTACACTGAGGTATCGACAATTGACCACTGCATTGATTACTTTAATTTGATATGGTATTAATTTGAAAAATCTGTAGTCGAGGTCTTATATTGACAATATCTGGTGTTGAACCATCTTGATTCAAAAGCCAAATTTCTGTTATGATCAGATGGTTTTAGTTTTTCTATTGCATGTGAATACAGTTTGGCTCCATGGAAATCGTAACAACAGTTCAAAATATCACATAGATACCTACTCTTTGAGGGTAAATTTAATGTTGTTTCATGTTTCTTTTCATTTTCTGTATTTTTGAATTAACTTTGTATATGAATGTAAGATGGCTGGTCCGTATGATTGAATAAATAAATTAATAAATAGTAAAGAGGAAGTATTTGATATTCAGCAGTCAAATATAAATAAATATAATAATGAGAACTATACTCAAAAAAATATTTGCCATAATACTAATGAACAGCCTTCATTATTCTCATTCTCATTGTCCCAATGATTTTTTCCTTGATATAATGCACAAAATTATTGGAAGAAATTTCACTATTCATGTGAGTAACAACGATTCATTAAGTAATGAACAGCCGTTCATCACTTTGTCTTAAGTTTTCATCAATAACATGAAAACTGTTCGTGATTACAATGCATATCATGCATTAATTTTATGAACACATTCATTGAAAGTCTTTTTCGCCAAAATTCGAGTATCTACATATTATTGATGAACTGTTACATTATTCCAATGATCATTTATAATAGAAAATAATTATTGCGGTTCATTGAATCAATGTACAATACATTTATATAAAGAATCAAACGTGAAACAATGATTTAATACATTAATACAATGAACAGGTCATTGGCGAAATGTCGCTAGGCGGTGAAACGCTTGCGCAACATCTTTTCTACCCCTAATTCGGTTAGGTCAATCATGATACCGGCGGCAATTTCATTACGTATGTTTGTAAATGAAAGACGTCTTAGTGTTTTGTGATTATTTAATGAATTTAGCTCTATAATTATTGCATTGTGTTTGTTTGGTGTTCATAGGTAAGTAGGTATATATGATATTAAAACAATGGTTAAAAATAACAATTTATACATTTATTATAAGAAATAACGCATGATGCACGTTTCGGTGGAACTTCACCTTCTTCAGATGCTAATGGCAAACGAACTATGATTCTCTGTTATATCGAAAACAAGAAATGACTAATTATGTAGAAGGTGTTAATACAAAGATGGTTACAAATAATTATTAGAAAAGGAAAAACCAATTCTGAACTGCTAGTCAGGTAGTTCGGTAATTTTGAAAAGATTAAGAAGGGGGCTTGAAGTATGATCTACATAATTAGTCATTTCTTGTTTTCGATATAACAGAGGATCATAGTTCGTTTGCCATTAGCATCTGAAGAAGGTGAAGTTCCACCGAAACGTGCGTCATGCGTTATTTCTTATAATAAATGTGTCAACTGTTATTTTTAACCATTGTTTTGATATGTTTATTAATTCACACCAACTACCGGCCCAATCAATCCAAAAAAAAGGTATATATGATTCCATTATTATGCCGGTCAACGAAGATTTTAGGTTGGAGCAGCATAGTCCTGCAGTTTCATATTCATTAACTGTGTAGTACCTGATTAATGGTGGTTTAGCATATTCGTTTAGTTGAAAACAAAATATTTTGGACAGTATGTACCAACACAATAATTATTAGACTGGTACTTTTTTTGAAGAGTATCTACCTACATAATCATTTTAAAAGTGTTGTGCTTTTTATATAGAGCCTCCTGTAAAGGTGAATTTAGCTCATAAGATACGCTTGTCTTACATTTTTAACAAACACTTGATTTGGGTTCCTCAGATAAAATTATCTCAATGAGTAAATATTTTCTACAAAAATTAAAATAACTAGATACCATCAGAATATAGCTAAGCGTCAGTACTTTTAGGTACATTCTTAAAGTTTATCTGATAATAATCATTGTTGCAAAATAGGCATCTAGATAAATAATTATTTTCAAACAGCTACCAATTCATTTTGATTCTATTACCACATTGATATGAATTTTTATGTCCTCCATGACACCAGAAATGGGTTCGTATCTAAATGGGATGAAATGAAGGAAGTCTTAAGTTAGATTTTGTCGTTGGACAGTAACGTGAAAGACAAATCAGTCAAGGGACTCTTGGATCATGTCGACAAACATGAAAGTGAATTTTTGTCTAATAGTAATACTACTTTTATTTGTATTGCCTGATGAGGTGTTTCCACCTCCAATACCTCAAAATCAATTCCAATTTGCACCCCCTTTTCTTTCCCACTACTGATTCATGCGATTTCTGGTACTCATTATAGGGTTCCTTTAACGTGAGAATGTTGGTGAAAAAAATTGCTACTCTATATCACAGTATTTATTTTGGGTTATAGTTACATCATCTAACATTTTTTTTTGCAGACTGCCCCAATGCTATTATTCTATAGGCTACGTACGGGTATCTCGTACCCACGAGTAAGAGTGTCATTAAAAACTTGAGCGGAAAAAAAATGTGACGAAATGCACGATCAAAGATTCACAATAATCTGTTATGTTTCTGGGAAGAAATAACCAGGCTATAGAAGATCTCCTGGAATACTTGAGGAGGAAGAACTCTCATATACCTACAACCTTTTTTATTGTTAGTTGATGATGACATTGCCACAATTACAGACATTTTAGTATTTTTCGATAATGTTGAATATTTGTTCAAAAATTGGATAAGTGCAGTTGATATTTGCATTTAAATTTACTTATGTTTTCAATTTAAATTTTTCTAGAGCCTTTCCTATTTTTATGGAAGTCAAAATCATTTTCTATAATTTATGTGTTATGTTATTTAATCAAGAAAGATTAAAAAGCTTACAATAAAAAAAGTTTTAATTAACTCTGCCTACCCAATATTGTGATAAATATTGATTGGTTTTACAAGAGGATAAAAACTGTTTTCTCTAGTCAAAAGAATAAGTTCACCACAAAAACTTGACATGAGGATTTTTGGTGATGATAATGTATGTGAAAAAAATGCTCGGACAGGTCGATTTTGTTTTCTGATCGACCATTTTCAAATGCTGATAACCTTATATACTTTGGGTACGGTTTGAAAAATGTGATCTGAAAAAACAAAATCGACCAATCCGAACGTTTCTTTAGATCTGCGCTATTATTACCGAAAACGTCCATATCAAATTTCATTGGGCCAACCCATAGACACATTTTCTAATAAATCTAATTCATTCAACTGAAAAATACGATTAATTCATTCAATGAATTGTATGCATCAACTCATGAACCTAAATTTATCAAAACAATGAATATAGATCATTTATTCAATGAATTCTATGCATCAAATTAAAGAAAGATTTTCATCAACTTATGATTGACATACAGTGTCGCAATGTACGAGTTCATTAATATAAGGAAAGATGTATATAACTATTCTCTATACCTAAAGTTAATAATAACAAAGATATTTCACAATTTTGTAATAATTTATATATCAATACACCTGAGAAATCGTCTAGTGTGTTATTTTGACGTACCTATCCATGAATACCAATAATGAAAATTATTTAAAATCTAATTGAGTCACCTTTTCTAGTATTTTTTCAGTTAACAAAATGGATATTACGCGACAAGAAATGATGGTTTACTGTATTGGAGAAGCGGTTTCAAATGTTCTGCTAACTAGTAGAATTTATCATCAAAAATATTCTGATTCTGATTCAACTACATTTTGTGATTCTTTTATAAATAAGCATTGATTTCTTTCTGTGTAACATTGAAATGTATAATTTGGAGTAACTGTTGGATCATGCGAATGTACTCCTCCTGAACAAAATGATAATGTCAAACTTGACATTGCAATTTGAGATCAGTCTATAAACAACAATAATTATTGAATATTAACGTCTTAGAATTACTATTTTTTCAATATCTTTCCGGATATCAGCATCAGGTGCTACAAACCTAATGAACAGAAAAGGTGACACAATTAAATTTTAAACAATTTTCGTAATTGGTATCCATGGATACGTCAAAAATAACTCGCTAGTCGATGTCTCAAATGTATTGATATATAAATTATTACAAAATTGTGAAATATCTTTGTTATTATCAACTTTAGATATAGGGAATGGTTATACAAATCGAAAGGTAATTGAATAGCAAATTCAATAATGCAAAAATATACATAGCATTCTATTAGAAATAAGAAAGTTATTAACGATTGAAATTTGACAATTTCACCCTAGATTTTATCAAATAATAAGTTAGAGATATGGAAAATTTTGACATGGAATAAATAAAACAATGTTTCAAGGTTACGAAAAGCTAAACCGCATACCAATAGAGCCACTAACAAAGAAGTTATAGCCTATTTTTCTGAAGACGCAACTGTCAAAATTTTACGAAAAAAATTAATAACTCGAAAACTGTTCATTTTAAGTATGAAGAATATTGAGACAGTTTTATTATAAATTACATAAGAAATTCGAAAATCAAGAAATAATCAGGGTATTACATTTGAAATAACAAAGTTGATATCACTTCCGGCAAAACCGAAAGTGCAATTTTCCTCGAAATAATTTTGAAAAATGGACTTAGTCAGACCATATTTGCTCTGAAAATTTCATATCGATATCTTCAATGACAAAAAAGTTATGGATCGATTACGTAGCTCTGGTTCACCCTATATATATAGGTATATATATATTTCTTAGGAAGTTACAGGTTTTAATTGACTAATAATTTAGCTAAAATTTTTCATCTATTTATATTTTCTGGAATTTCAGAGGCAACCCTCCATCAGTAAAATATCATGGAGGTCAAAAACTTATTCTCCTTATTATGAAGGTCCACCTCTGAAATGTCTAAAAAATATAGATTGAAGAAAAATACGAGTTTAATTATTGAATGAACAAAACCTGCAACTTCGAAAGAAATAAACGTCAATTTTTGTTTCACTTTTACTAAATTTGTATGCATTTTTGAAGGATTTTTGTTGCACCCTGTGCCATCTCCATCAAACCTCTAAATTTTTTGAATAGGGAAAGTGGGTCATGTGGTATTTTTTTGGCAAGGTCTTTGTATATTCTTTACAAGCGTGCAGAAATTTTGAAAAATTAGTTAGTTCAAAGTAGTTTTCCGTATGTGCGCTTTGTCATGGCTCATTTACTTTGAGACGATGGTACCTGATGAAATTTGACACCGAATGAAAGTCGACCATTACAGTTTTGTTCGTGCACAACTTTCAACTCCTTTCAATCCCCTCACGTGAAAAATTAGAATGTGTGAAACACTGCGCTTCAGTTATGATTTTAAGTAGGTATGTTATTAGTACGTTTCTACTGAAGTTGAAACTTTTCGATTAAATGTTTCAATTCAAAGAAAGATTTCTGACAACGCAATGTCATCAATGTTATGAATGTGTAACCAGGGACAACCATGTAGAGATTTGAAATACGAAGTAATAAAATTGTTTTGCATGCTCATGGCTGAAAAAAAACGTACATTACATGTGGCGTTCAAATGCGCCCGGTATTATATCATATGATAAATGTCTTACTTTCAGAAAATTTTAATTCAATTCGCATTCAATCGTTGCTCAAATTCGAGTTCATTGTTTTAAAAATCGGAAAAGAAATACCTCCGTTAAATTAAAAACAGAGAATTGAAATTTTAATGATGATCGGGTGGGGCGAAAGAGTCCGTACTCAACAGGAGGTTTGAGATATTTTTAACGCCAAATATCCAGAAAGACCAATCACAAGGTCAACGGTCAGTAAAATTGAAAGCAAATACATGGAGTACAGACATGTTAGACATATTCCAAATGACGGACAACCTCTGAAGACACAAAACTGAATGTCTTGGTGGAAATTGAAGAAAATCCTCACAGTACTTCACGACAGTTAGCGGAACATAATAACATTTCTCAGAAGACTGTTTTACGCATTTTGAAGGCAGAAAAATATCACCCGTATAAAATTCAGCTACATCAGGTATTAAACGAAGATGATCATGATCGACGGAATCAGTTTTGTGAAATTATGCAAGATGCGTTGAACCAGAATCCGCAATTCATCAGAAAAATTGTTTTTTTCGGATGAAGCCACGACAGAATTGCAGGTTTTGGAGCCGAGGAAATCCACATTGGATGGTGGAAGCACATGCGCAACACCCACATAAACAAATGTATGGGCTGGGATCATTGAGGGCAGAATAATCGGCCTTTTTTTTCGATGGAAACCTCAACGGTGCAAGGTATTTAGAATTCCTCCGGAATGAGTTTTCACCCGCTCTTGCCAATATTTTTCCGAATGAAAATGACCCAAACATGCCAAATTCCACAATATGGTTTCAACAGGATGGAGCACCTGAAAGTTCAAAGTTGTGCATGAACAAAACTGTAATGGTCGACTTTCATTCGGTGACAAATTTCATCAAGTAGCATCGTCTCAAAGTAAATGAGCCATGACAAAGTGCACATACTGAAAACCTCTTTGAACTAACTAATTTTTCAAAAAAAAAATTTTTCTTGAAAATTTCTGCACGCCTGTAAAGAAGATACAAAGACCTTGCCAAAAAAGTACCACATGACCCACTTTCCCTATTCAAAAAATTCAAAGTAGTGATGGGTATGGCACAGGGTGCAACAAAAATCCTTCAAAAATGCATATAAATTTGGTAAAAGTGAAACAAAAATTGACCTGTTTCAGGATTTTGTTGCCTAATATTTTTCTTCTGAGAAAATGAATTTGTTCCATAATTTTGACGCGCACTGTATATATATATATATATATATATATATATATATATATATATATATATATATATATATATATATATATATATATATATACTTTAATATAATTTAAAGAATATCAAATTAAAACAACCACCCTAAGCTATTAATTTGTTTTCACTTTCGAGACCTACAACCTACAACAAGACCTACCTTGAGACCTACAACTCCTATTCACAATATTCACAAAAACTCTTCTCCGCCAATTAATCAATTCATCTATTCATCAAATTTTTCTTTCACAAAATAGGTACCTACCTACCTACTTAACGAATTTGTTAACAGCTGGTGAGAGAAAATAAAAAGTTATTATATATTTTTGAAGATTAGCGGGATTCTGCGATCTTTAACGTTAGCAAAATGATTTATAATAGCCTCATGAAATTTTTTGTCTTTCGCCAACAGTTTTACCAATTCCTTTTCAATAGACAACAAACTAATATTTTTCAAACGATCCTGGCTCATTGGATTTCGTAAATAAGTTTTAATTCTCTTAAGAGTGGAAAACGAGCGCTCTACGGAAGCCGATGTCACCGGGATAAAAACAATTAGACATAAGAGTTTATAAACTTGGGGTAAATCTTGATTCAAATCATTATCAAAAAGGTATTCAATAGTCCTCACATGATTTTTATTTTGCCCCAAAATTTCATTGTCATTATAAACAACACACAGTTCACTTTTTATGGCCACCTTATCAAAAAAAGTGTATTTTTGACATAAATTTTCCAAAAGGTTATCTGGGAAATTAGCCGAAAATCCGGTAAACAAATTTTTATTGAGTAAGTCGAAGAAATGCAGTTCATTCAAATCAGAGAACCTTATTTCTATTTGACCCCTAATAGAATCCAAAATTTCATAAAATATTTGCTTATAGTGAAGCTCCATATCTGCGTAACTGAATTTTTTTCGTTTTAGGCTAAATTGAGTCGTATCATCAGTAGTTTGAAATACAGAAAATAGTTTTTTAAGATAAACTTCTGCACGAAATTCTGAAATTTTTTCCAAAAGAAACTTGAGCCGATTTCGTGAGTAAATTACATCTGAAAACTTGTGCTGTAAGATTTGAAAAGCTATTTCTGTTTGTTCAGAAATTAATATAAAGATGTTTAAGAAATATATAAATTCCTTATCTTGTAAGTAAGAGATTAATCCGCGTGCGGTATTTAAGGTTACTTTATCGGTGAAAAATTCCTCACTTTCAACTATAGAATTAAATCCTCAAATCCTGTTTGTCTGTTACGCTGCACCAAATTGTTTGATTCAGGGGTAGGTAGCAATGTTTTTATCAAAACTTTATCCTCATAACTCAGTGCACTAAAGTTATGGGATAACAAATATTCCACCATTGAAATTTTTGAAATTAACTTCAGTAACCAAACTCATTTCAAGACAATACGCGAGCAATATGAGTAAACAAGCTGTTTCCGGCCATTAGTCACTACGATCACACTACGCTACGATTAAATTAATGCTTTCCAACGAATTCACTCGATTTTACCCGAAATTCTATAGTTGTGATTGGTCGACATTGTATGAGACTCAGGCTCCATCGGTGTTGCCATTTACATGTGTTTTGCTTTTCTATTGCAATGAAGTATTCATTGGCAGTATTCGCACCGTTGTTTGCTTTTCTGTGGCAGGCATAATGAACGTTGAGAATATACCATCTTGAGCCTCCGCAGCGTTGCCACAAATCTTGAAATTAATGAAATTCCGTAAATGTAAATACCATTATATAATGTAGCTTGAAAGGAAGGTAGGTGCATAAAATAATATGATTTTGATTAATATGAATATGCTGAATGCTGACTATTCAATATAATATATTAGTGATACACGGAATATTATTGACGAGAAAGCTTATCCTCCTTAGCCGCCTTTGAATAGCCGCCCCTGAAAATTATTATCATCACCAATTATTTGGATTCTATTGATATATATATATATATATATATATATATATATATATATATATATATATATATATATATATAACCTCTTGATAATTATTAGCAATAACAGGCTTGGTGAAACTCAAAAAACTCGATTTTATTAAAACGTTGACGTTTCGCCACGACAATCGTGGCTTCATCAAAACTTTTTTTTTTAAAGGTTTTGATAAAGCCAAGCCTGTTATTGCTAATAATTATCAAAAAGTTAAAAATAGTTCACAGGCAACAACAGTTCAAATAAATAATTATATATATATATATATATATATATATATATATATATATATATAATTATATATAATAATATATATATATATATATATATATATATATATAATATATATATATTATATATATAAATATATATATATATTTATATAATATATATATATATATATATATATATATATATATATATATTAATATATATATATATATATATATATATATATATATATATTATATAATTATATATATATAATATATATATATATATATATATATATATATAATTATATATATATATATATATATATATATATATATATATATATATATATATATATATATCAATGCAATCCAAATAATTGGTGACAATATTAATTTTTAATACAATATTTATGAGTTGTTCTCTTGTTTTCTTCAATGGGTTGAAAAATAAGGAAGTCAATCAAATGAAACTTCGCCAGCTACAATTTTAGTCGTATTTTTCCCGGAAATAATAGACTATGAGTATCGAAACTCAACAATCAGGTGCGCGAATTATTTTTTAAGTTTTATTTCGGTTTGCTATTAAAACCTGGGTTTTCAAACCCTAATTTTTTCCGTTCGAATAGCATCTCGACGCGATGCGCTTTGCTCGCGAAAAATAAGACTTCAGTCAAAAATCTTTGCTACTCACTGATTTATTTTCTTATGACAGTTTATTTTCTGTGAATATATATTGAATTATTATTATAAGCTACTTAGTTTACCGATAATAATCACCCATACAATTACCAAAAAATTGAAACTTTTTAGACATATATTTTTTCAATTATATTTTCAGGTATGTTCATGCCAATCGGAATGTATTTGGAGCTAGGTGGTGCAAACGGCATTCCTAATATCAGAGTTTGCTTGTTCAGCTACGGGATAGCCATAGCCCTCTGCTGCGTGTCTGTTTTAGTGATGGTAGCTATAGCAGTCGACAGGTTCATGTCATTGGCGAGACCTTTGAGATACAACAATCTCATCACCCATTCAGCAATGGAGAGATACATCGCAGTATTTTGGGCCTACTCATCGTTGGTAGGATTTTCGCCACTTTTTTATTCAATATTCAAAGGCGTGAATCGTAGGTGAGTTCTTGCTTTCTTAATATAGCAATTCATTGTGAAACCAATGGATATTAAATATTCATGAAAGAAGAAGATAAGAAGAACAGTAGTCATTCAAATATTTATTTTATATTAAACATAATGTTTCAGTACTTTTAAAATGTGTTCTCATATAATATTGTATATATCTCGTGTATCTTATAACCAATCCTGATTTTAAGGTTTATAACATACTTCCCCACACAAAGGTAAAGGTTTGCTTCCGCTAGCCAAAATGTGGAGCACGTATACAATTAAAGCTGATTATTTACAATACAGACAGTGAAACAGAAAAAAAACGATCACTAAATACTCTATCTAAAAATAAATCTTTGATTCAAAGATTACAAAGACATTATAATTACAACTTCTCTTATCGAAAAGATAGTTAATTTGATGTGATATGGTAACTATTTAAACTTGAATAATACTCTTATATGAAAATGAGATGAAAATTGAAATTTACGTAGGAAAATGAACACAAATAAAAATGTGTTATACTAAGATTCAAGATCTCCAAAACATTTAGGTAACCTGCCTATATTCGAATCCTGGATGGAATGTTCTCTTTCAGTTGTTAGTCCTAGTTCTAGCTTCGTAAGTATTTATCTGCTTCTGCTACAAGTATCAACTCTTGATGGTTCTTATGTTGTTCAAATCATGGGGTTCTTGCAAAAATCACAACTCCTCGGATTTTTAATGTATTTCAACTCCTAGGGTTTTTTTTGTTTTTCAACTCCTTTGGTTTTTTTTTTAATGCTTTGAATCAAAGAAGAACTAAGAGATCGTCTTTTTGTTTGAGCAAAAAAACAACACCAATTTTCATCAAATCAACAAGTTAAAAAACTTTAAGATAAGAAAAGAAACATGATTGTTGGAAACTAGGACTTTTTCTTTTCTTTATATTTAATTTGTTATTATTTGCATCTTAAAAAGCTAATGTACCGCAGATACGAGATGCTCATATTTTTTTTTGGACGAAAGACAGATGTGCATGTGTATGATGCGCAAACCCAGAATTCATTCTTGCGAGAGATATAACAAGTTCGAGATGCATTGAAAACGTCCGTTCGGATTTTCATTTTACGCATTAAGAATTAATAATTTTACTTTCAACGTTATTACACGTTAACAGGAACATTAAAAGGGACACAGCTTAATTCAGCTTAAAGAGTGTGGTTTTAGTGAAGTGGTGGTGAAGGAGGAGAGCGCTCTCCAGGAGGACAAACCACGCCGAAGATTGGTAAGTCCAGAAAATTTAGTGAGCATCTCGCCGATATAAGATATAATTTGTTCAAAAATATTAGATATCAAAATATGGTCCTTCGAGAAGAAAAGTAAAAGTCTATTTACGACATTTTGGCCCTATCGAGCCGGATTGTATCAGTTTTCTAATTTTCAAATATTTTGTGATTCAGTTTAATGCAACCATTTTGAACAATTCTATAAATTTCAATCGTTTCCACCTCTAAAATCACGTCATCATTTATTTCAATTATCGCATATTGTCATATGCTAAACATAGCTCGGTCTTTTCAGATCGTCACTCCGTCTCATTTGCACATCTTCACAGAGTTTGTCTACGCAGACTTGCGGTCTAACGTACCTACAGTACAGCGCAGCGATAAGTGATTCGTTGAACGCGCAGCCAGCTAGATATTTGCCTGCGTTGTTTACATTATTTAGAAATAACCAAATTACGTTCTTAACTTGATTGTTAGATCTGAAATTAAAATAGTCATTTCATTTAAAATTCTGTACGCATCAATTTGTTCTTCACCTGTGTGCCATTTATAGATTTTTTATTTGTTTATAATGCGTTAATTTGTTGCCAGTCAAGAATTTGAACGTATTTCGTAAACTTATATAGTGATCTTTCGTATTTTCGATTTGCATACAAACTTCAATAATGTCGGCAGAAATGAAGAAGTTGGTAATGAAACGGAAAATACCTTTTAATCGTTTAAAGGAAATTTATGAATATGGAGTTGGTTCTACGACTGATAAGTTTTATAAACAAAATTTCTCTGCGAGGACAGAATTTGTGGAGGCAATCTATGAAGAATTTCAGGACTTTCATAATCAAATAATTTCTTTAATTACCGACGATACGCAGTTTGATGAGGAAGATAAGGTCAGAGTTTTAGCTGATAAATATTTGTATGGGGTTAGAAGTAAAAAATTGGAGCTATCTCCTAAAGATTCTCGTTCTAATATTTCGCAGGCTAATAGCAACCCCAGTAATCCTTCCACTTCGGGAAATAACTTGAAAGGTAAATTGCCAAAGATAAACTTGCCGGTTTTTGAGGGCAACCTAAAATTGTGGCCTTCCTTTTTTGATTTGTTCAATAGTATAATACATAATAATTCTAGTTTAAGTAAGATAGAGAAATATCATTATTTGTTGACATCCCTAAAAAATGAACCTTTCAATTTACTGAAAGCTATTCCCATGGTCGAGGATAATTATCAAATAGCATATGATGCACTCGCTAATAAGTATCAAAATAAGCGTTTTTTAGCCACAACATATTTTAATGAAATTTATATGGCTCAACCTCTACAAAAACATACTCCTAAGGATTTAAGAAATCTATTGGATATATTTTCAGAAAACCTTGCTGCACTTAACGTTTTAAAGTTTAATACGGATTCTTGGGATTTTGTAATATTCAATATTTTGCTACAAAAATTAGATTCTAAAACAAGAACAGATTTTGAGCTTGAGCATAGCACTACGGATATGCCTACGTATAAAATTCTTACAACCTTCTTAACTAATCATTGCAAGGCCTTAGAGTCTGTCCAGTGTATGGTGCCAGCATCATTTTCAAAATATAAAGGTACAACCTCACAGGTTTCCACTATGGATAAAGGGTTCCCTTTCAAGAGGTCCCCAACGCCTTCTGCTTATTTAACAGCTGCTGGCGATCATCAAAAATGTATTGTTTGTTCAGCTTCACACGCTTTACATAGGTGCCACATCTTCCTGGCCAAAACTCCACATGACAGAGTTGCCTTTGTTAAAGGAAATAACCTTTGTGCGAATTGCTTGCGTGGATCACATTCTACCCGAAATTGTCCATCGTCAATTACTTGCAAAATCTGTCAGTATACTCATCATACAACACTTCATTTAAACTTTCGTAAACCGGATGCGTCCCAGAGAGCCCCTTTCGTGGCAACCCCTTCGGGTTCAACAGGGCTAGTCGATAAGGATTCGACAACCAATAGGGCGGTCAATACCCTCGATACGAAATTCTCGAATTCCGGCTTCAATGACACTACCGCACTGCAATGCAGTACTTTAAATCACGCTATAAAACAATCCACTGTGCTGCTTTCTACTGCAGAAGTGGATATTAGGGATTGTCGAGGGAACTTTCAGAGGGTTCGTATTCTTCTCGATACTGCTAGCATGGCGAATTTCATTAGTGAACGTTGTTTTAATCGTTTGGGTTTGAAAAGGCAACGTTGTTCAGTACCAATAGAAGGATTGAATAATCAAGTTTCCATATCAACTAGGGGTATCACTCATTGTTTAGTCAAGCCTTGTGGTAAGGATGGTCCTACCTTCTCATTTGAATCTATCATTCTCCCAAATCTTTGTTCAAATCAACCAAAAATACATGTTAATCCACATAATTGGTCTCACATAAGAAACTTGACACTAGCAGATAGTAAATTTTCTACTCCTGGTCCAATAGATATGCTATTTGGAGCGGAGCTGGTTCCATTCATGTTAGGGCCTGGATGTATCTTTGGCGATCATGGTACGCCAACTGCCCTTGAGACAGTTTTTGGATGGGTGTTACAGGGAAAGACAGAATGTGCATCATTGAACACGTCTCTTTTAAGCTGTCATGCTGCTCTCGAACCCCAAATAGATTTTACTCTTCAAAAATTTTGGGAGTTAGATCAGGTTCCTAAAGAAAGTCCTAGTTTATCCCTAGACGATCATAAATGTGAGACACTATATAAGACATCAGTTCGTCGAGATATTTCAGGAAGGTTTGTTGTTCCCCTTCCATTTAAGTACACAGAACCGGACTTTGGAGACTCATATTCACAGGCCCTTAGGCGATTCATATCTCTAGAGTCCCGGCTCTATAGGAACCCTCATTTACATACAGCATATTCTGAATTTATGAAGGAATACATGCAACATCAATACATTTCCGAGGTTCCTATTTCAAATCACAAGTCTTTGTCAGCCTTCTATTTACCCCATCATTGTGTAGTGAAACCGGACAATGCTTCGACTAAATTTCGAGTAGTATTTGATGCGAGTGCTAAGAGTGTAAGGGGTATAAGCCTGAACGACACGCTTTTCGCAGGCCCAAAACTGCATCAGGATTTATCTATCATTTTATTCAAATTTCGAATTCATAAAGTAGCCTTTATCTGTGATATCAAACAAATGTACTGTCAGATACTAGTACTCCCGGAACATAGAAGATTTCAGAGATTTCTCTGGCGCTTCTCAAGAAATGAGGAAATCAAGGAGTTCACCCTTAATAGAGTTGTTTTTGGTGTTTATTCTGCTCCATATCTGGCCTTAAGAACTCTACAAGAGTTGGCAGTTTTAGAACAAAATACTTACCCTGCAGCTTCTAAGGTGTTACTGGAATCCATATACGTAGATGATTGCTGCGCAGGCGCAGGATCAGTTGATGCAGCTCTTCAGCTACAGACAGAGTTAATTGATATACTCAAAAGAGGAGGTTTCGAGTTGCGAAAATGGGCAAGCAACCATCCCTCTATTCTTGCTGCTGTTCCAACAGTCGACACACAAATGCTGCTCAAGTTTGACACAGATTTTCCAATATTTATAAAGGTTTTTGGTCTACAATGGAATCCCTCTCTGGATGTGTTTTCCTACTCCTTTTCTGAAATCAGTTCTACATGCACTAAGCGTGGCATTCTTTCACAAATCGCAAGGATTTTCGATCCTCTAGGTTTTCTGTCACCTGTTCTTCTTCTTGCCAAGCATATTAATGCAAAAACTATGGCTTTCAAAGTGTGATTGGGATAATCCAGTCATTGGAGATATTAGTGATGCATGGAATCGGTTTAAGTCAGAATTACCTGAATTATCCAGTGTACAACTGCCTAGATGTCTTATATCTGAGAACATCTCTCGTTTGGATATGCATGGTTTTTGTGACGCTCGTACTATAGGCTATGGTGGTGTAGTATAGTTCAGATCCATTACGCATATTTGCCAGATTATATGTACTCTTATTTCTGGAAAATCTAGAGTCGCACCACTTCGAGTGGTTTCTATCCCACGACTAGAACTGTGCGCTGCATATCTTTTATCTGATTTAATATTTTCAGTGAAAGAAGCTTATTCAGATCTCCTTACATTTAATGCCATATATGCGTGGTCGGACTCGCAGGTGACACTCGCTTGGCTCGCAAGTTCACCACATAGATGGAAAACTTTCATTGCTAATAGAGTGTCGCATATTCAGGAGATTGTACCCCCGTCCTCTTGGAGATATGTTCCAACGGATTTCAATTCCGCTGATTCTGTAAGTAGAGGAATATTTCCTCTACAACTATTAGAAAATGTTTCATGGTGGCAAGGACCTGCTTTTCTTCTAGAAAGAGAAGAAAATTGGCCGGAACAGCCATCTATTCTGTTGAGTAAAGACGTTTTTCAAGAAGAGAGACCACAGGTGGCATTGCATATTTCGATTTCGTCTTCCTCCATATCGACTTTACTCATAAGATTCTCATCTTTAAGAAAAGTTCAGCGTATCCTCTGTTACGTCTTTCGCTTTATTGCCATAAAGACTAAATCGAAGGTTTATGCTTCTATCGTTTTGACACAACCGGAAATTCACTGCGCCTTCCAGACCATAGTTAAACACGTTCAAAACGAATGTTTCTCGGATATCTTTGTGGCTTTGTAAAAATAATACTTCTCTGTCTAAACCAGTCAGAAAAGCTTGCTCCCTTTGTTGATGAATCGGGATTGATCAGGGTGGGTGGTCGCCTAAGAAAATCAACTCTCTCCTTTGAGGTTAAAGCATCCTATTTTGTTGCCAAAAACAGCATAGGTTCACGGAACTTGTAATACAGCAGACTCATGATGAAAACTTACATCCCGGACTCAAAACTCTGCATAATATATTGCTACAGACTTTCTGGATACTCTCTCCTCGCAGTGCTATTTATCGATGTATATCTAAATGTGTTCGATGTTTTCGTAGTAGACCGCAAGCATATATACCTGTTATGGCAGATCTCCCTTCCTTCAGGATTTCGCAAGTAAAGGCATTTTCACACGTTTCGTTGGACTATGCTGGCCCCTTTATTATCCGTTTAGGTAAACATAGAGGTGCAAAAACCATTAAGGCATATATCTGTCTTTTTGTTTGTTGCGCTACAAAGGCAGTGCATGTCGAATTATCGTCCGATCTGTCGACTGATACATTTCTCGCAAGCTTCCGTCGTTTTATTGCTCGGAGAGGTAGAGTCTCTGATATGTATTCTGATCAAGGCACTAACTTTAAGGGAGCGAATAATCAGCTCATATTATTCTCACAAGCTGCTGCTAGAGAACTATCCATAAATTGGCATTTTAATCCCCCTGCAGCTCCACATTTTAATGGCCTGAGCGAGGCCGGTGTCAAATCAATTAAAACGCACCTTCGTCGAGTGGTAGGTGAACAGATCTTGACATACGAAGAATTCTATACCTTAATTACGCAGATCGAGGCACTTTTAAACTCGCGACCTCTATCTGCTATTAGCGAAGATCCAAACGATCTTACCCCCTTAACCCCAGGTCATTTCCTGACCATGGAAACACTCAATAGCTTCCCTGAACCAGACCTCTCAGATGTTGCGCTGAATCGGTTGTCGCGATGGAAAATGATACAGAGAATGAACTCAGATTTTTGGAGGAGGTGGAAAGACGAATATTTGCATACGTTACAGCAGCGTTCAAAATGGTTAAAATCTACACCCAATATCGAATTGGGTATGTTAGTATTGATAAAACATGAGCTCAGACCTCCCTTGGAATGGGCTCTCGGACGAGTTGTCAAATTACATCCGGGTGAAGACGGAGTAGTTCGAGTAGTTACATTGAAAACTCCTAACGGAATATATCAACGTCCTGTAGTCAAACTCTGTCCTTTACCGGGTCAGTTTTCCTAATATATTTATTTGGTTTTCTTATATTTTAATTAAGATTCATTATTAATTTCCATTATATTTTATTTAATTTTTTTTGGGGAAAAAACTAACAAGTTTTTGGTGGGTGGAAAATGTTGGAAACTAGGACTTTTTCTTTTCTTTATATTTAATTTGTTATTATTTGCATCTTAAAAAGCTAATGTACCGCAGATACGAGATGCTCATATTTTTTTTTGGACGAAAGACAGATGTGCATGTGTATGATGCGCAAACCCAGAATTCATTCTTGCGAGAGATATAACAAGTTCGAGATGCATTGAAAACGTCCGTTCGGATTTTCATTTTACGCATTAAGAATTAATAATTTTATTTTCAACGTTATTACACGTTAACAGGAACATTAAAAGGGACACAGCTTAATTCAGCTTAAAGAGTGTGGTTTTAGTGAAGTGGTGGTGAAGGAGGAGAGCGCTCTCCAGGAGGACAAACCACGCCGAAGATTGGTAAGTCCAGAAAATTTAGTGAGCATCTCGCCGATATAAGATATAATTTGTTCAAAAATATTAAATATCAAAATATGGTCCTTCGAGAAGAAAAGTAAAAGTCTATTTACGACAATGATTTAATAAAATTTCAACTGAATGTAAATAAATGAATAAATATTTTGTGAAAGGATTATTTCAATTTTCCAGAATATAACTATTCTTTATATCGGAGACCATTATGAATTTATAAGGTGCCTAATGAAAATAGAGTTCTAAGTAGGTATATAAATTTTTCCATTCGAAAAGAAGGAATACAATGAAATATTTCGATTTCCTGGATTCTTCTCGCCTCTGCTAGAGTGGTTTCTGTAGACGTAAAACATATGATTCATCTCAAAGTACATGTTTATGTCGTACACGTTAAAATATGAGGACTATTTGAAACACTCTCCATTTCAGTTGGAAAACACCCTTTCTTTCAACAATGAAAGTAGCTAAGGAAAGTTTTCCCAGAGGGAAAAGTATTCAATTACGAATACTGAACATACTATGAATTTGAGGTGAGAACATCTAATACAATACTCAAGAGAAACATCAGTAAGAGTATATTCTTAGAAGACAGATAATACGAATCTAGTTGAAATTTCAACTACTAATTACATCTGTACGAGGAAGGAGTTTCAATACTTCGGAAGCTGATTATAGACCTCAAAATAAGTAAAAAATTTCATATAAACATGGGTCCGAAAATTAGCCGTTTTGGAGATATAAGCGATTTTCGGTTTTCAAATCAACTACCAGCGCAACCAAATACAACATTCGATTTATATTCATATTTCAGATGTCTTGTTTACTGAACTTACGAATAAAATGTTTTTCAGTCGGTTCATGAAGAAAAATTACAGTTGGCATCAAACATTTGCTTTTCATATGATATTTATCTACTTCTATTGAGTATTCTGCATCCGATTCGAGTTCCTTACTTTCTTAATTATTCCTGAATTTTGAATGCCTTAATCTAATATTAAAATGAGTGGTATGATTTTCATATATGGCTGATTGTCCACTTAAACGATTTGCATCACTATCTGCTTGACTTCACTCTGCTTTCAATTTGGAATAATTGTGGAAAAGTACTTACTTTCATATTTGATGGGGTGAATTTTGAAAAAAAAACTGTTACTATTTATTAGTGCTTCAAAACTTGAGTGAAATATTTTGATTCGGTCTGATGAAGCCAACGTGTGTAAATCGCCTCGTCATAGATTCAATACTACGTAGTATTCCTTAAAATCAAACACGTGTGTTTTCTATTATTTTTTGATGGATTCCATCCAAGTAACGGCACAACTAATTCAATGAGGGAAAAAAGGCTTTCATGAAAACACTATATTGTTTGTGAAAGAATCAAGTATGGATGCATGTTAATTTTTTTTTTAATTGAATGTAGAGAAGATTATGAAAGAAGTAGAAATTTGACCCATTAATTTTTCTCAATCAGTAGGTTTTCATCTGAAATGGTCTAGGCTTTAACGAAAAATTAATTGAAAGTTGCTGCCGGTATAATGAACACTCTATGTTGGAATTGAGCAAACTAGCTATATCATACTGCCGATGATATTTTACATGTACTCAGCGCTACGTCTCTGTGAATAGAATAGACTCTTCAAGTGCATTCTTGATTGTAGCAGATGGAAAAGAAAGTAATTGTCAAGTGATTTGAGGTACTTTCTTCGTTTGTTTATTTTGAAGGAATTAATTTTAGTTCTTTTTATGATAGTGCTTGGTTGTTACAGCAGCAATGGTGTGCGCAGTTGAATGTGTTTGATTTTTTAGAAGTGTTTGATTTTTTAGAAGTATTTGATTTTTTAGAAAAGATTGTTGACCGTTGACCGTTGGTACTCAGGATTTTGATGTATGTCATATGTTTGGTTTTGAATAGTTACATATGTTGAAAAATAGGTTTAGTTTTTTCTGATATATTAGTAACAGGAACAATTAGTTCATTTTAACGATTACTTTTACTGAATCTATGACACGGTATTTCACCACACAGTGGCTTCGTCAGATATAAATGAAGACTAAAATCTTGGTTTTCCAGTTTACTTAATTTCAGTGCCTGAAAAAATAGGTTTTGTGGGTAATCCTTCGTGAAATATTCTATAAAATTCAACAGATATTGAAAATATTCAGCAGAGAATATTGATTAATTCATTCATTTATTCATTAATTAAAAAAGTAATCAGAATTTTAGTAACTGTTAATTTCTAATGCTTCCAAAAAGTTCAATTTAACTCCTCCTCTATATGTGATATAGGGATCTCTGCAATAATTAAAATCTCTCTTATAGTTTTCGTACAAGCGCTTACGTTCTTTAACTTTTCGCAGAAGTTTTGTTGTGTTCTGCCGATATACATTTTATTACCATCCACACAGGAGAATTTATGGACAATCGATTTAGAACTTTATTTTCTTTTGTTTTGTTGCTAGGTATAAATTGTACTGAGAAGAATCATTCATACAGTATGCAAAACTGATATTGAACTTGATATCAACTAGGATTATCGATGTAAGTTAAAATATTGAATGTATCGTCAACATCTTTGGAAAGCAGAAAAATTTATTTTATTGGTAAATTGAAATTCTTTTTTGCAAAGGTGACTTGATTTTCATAAAGCGGGATAAAGGAAACACTATTATATCAATATCGAGGGCAATACCATAAAAGCTTGTGTTTATCCAGATAAACATTCATTTCGAAAGAAAGCTTTGTAGCTTGGGGCTTGACTAATCCTTAGAGTACATAGGTAAAAAACTTTACAGTATGTATTACATATTTTATTCGTGTACGACTGAACTTTTTTTAGGTTGTTTTTGTTCCTCAGATTTGTGGAAACATTTGGGACATGATCTGGATCTAACTGGATGTAAGATTTCAAGGATTTTGTATTTAACTTGCCTTTTATGACTGATTAGTACGGCTCGATTTGAATGATGTATTCTCGTAATTAAGACCAAGAAAACGTATATTTTTGTACCATCCCTTAATGCCATATTTTCCATAATAATGACTCACTATCACTAGTAATCGTTCACTATGAATATTTGGTACTCTTTGACATAAATCAGGATTTTCTTCATTTTCTGAGAGCCACTTATTACCTTAATTTCTCATCTTCGCCCTGGGTGGTTTTCGTAAAAAGCGGATTGTATTCGGGTCTACTTATAGAAGTGCCGTCATTATTAATACTGTTCTACAATACAGTTATAATACAAGTTATACACTGTGAAGCTTCTCCCTTACACTAAGCCAATTCATAGGCAATAACAAGGAATAATTTCGTATCAAATCCATTTGGTGTGTTGTCGTCCCATGAGTTGATCATTATCATAAAATCTCCAATTTTTAAACCAGTAACACTCATTTTCCTTTTATTGGATTTAGTTCGCAAATCTCATGTTTTTGCGTTTTTAGTAGTGCAAGCTGAATGAATATTAATATACTCAAAGAGATCGAGATTTGCGCTCAATTCATGATGATATTTTTCTCCTATATGCCTTGTAGTAATGTTAGTTTTGATATTTTTTATTCATACTGCACCCCTAATACTTCAGTATTCTAGTAATTTCAACAGCTGGCAGGAATTTCAACAGCTGGCAGATTGTTGTTTCTCTCGGAGCAAAATTGCATGAGTTGATTCAATATCGAGGCTTTCGTTTTTCTTGTATTATTATGTTCGATATTCGGTATCGCTGATTCTATGTTTTTGACCTTTAATTGCCCAATCGATTAAATTCTCAGAAAAAATATATAAAATCTCATTTTCGATGTTTATTTTCAGAATTGAATTCTCGTTACCATGTGAAAAATAACAGATGCAGATTTTCCACTAATAAACATACCTACTAGCAGTTTATCTGAAATCGAACCGATAAAATGTATTAAAATGCATTGTTCCTGTCATCGATATTAAATTGTATAGACCAATTACTGTCAACAACGACTAATTTTTATATTATGGTAATAACTGTATATTATCAAAAACCCACAGACAAATTTCAGATATATTTGACAAAATTTTATGCATTGAAGAATTCTTGATAAATTCTGGTAAATACAGAATTATTGGAACTAGTTATGTACCTCCAAATCTTTACTCTCTTGTAAAACTTCAAAATTATGGTTGTACCACCATCCCGACTGTTTCATATTCCAACTATTACAGCATATAATCTTTTACATTTTCCGTTGAAAATTAAAGAAGATTTTCAGTAAAAATTATCTCTAATAGTAGAAAATATTGATTTACTATATAACGCAATACTATTATCATTCATTCAATATCAATAATGATATACAAGCACTGATAAAACAGTTATAGAATCAAATCATATAATACAAAACGGAATTATTACCTTGTTAGAGCTTTGTATGAGTCAGAGCTATTTTGAATTCAATAAAACAATTTATAACTGGAGGGTTTGATAATTATCAGTAACTCACTAAGCCTCTTATTCCATGGGAATAATCGAATATACTCGTAGTTTTAATAAACTCTATACATCCCAATATCAAGTTCACAAAATAGATGAAACAGAATAAATTAATAAATTTTATAGATATTATTTTATTAGAACTAACAATGAACTTAGCTGCAATTTTTCGCAAATCATAACATAGATACGTATATAAGAATACACATTACATTAGTTCATCCTTTCCAACATAAAATTACAGCATATAATAGTATGGTATCTACATCGACTTTTCAATATTTCTATGTCACAGGCAAACTCCAATAGAGAATTGAACATTATAAAGCAACTTGCTATCTTTTCTTGTAATCCACCATTAATTGGTAATATTTTCGAAAAATAATCTTCATATATTATGAAATATGATAGTTGTCATATCTAATATCTCATATCTCATATCTGATATCTCATTTCATATATCGAACTCATATTATTTTATATATATATATATATACATATATATATATATATATATATATATATATATATATATATATATATATATATATATATATATATATATATATATATATTATATCGATCTTATATCTATCTCATATCTATTTTATATGTCATATCTATAACACTAGTTTTTCAGCTTTCCACAGATTTTGAAAATAAATTCAATATTTCATGTCGACTCTAGTTTTTTTCATTATAATATCAGTATCGCATAGCATAAGAACAACTCTTCAACCTTGTATGAAAAGTACAATCAATCAAAAACGGGTTCATTTTCAAAATCTTCAGTCTATTAATTGTCATGTTGTGAATATATCCAAATGTACATCGGTAGAGCAGAAAGAACAAAATCGCTCAAAACAATAACACAGATTTCAATTATTCCAATCATTCGTTAGATAAGGAACATACTAACAACACAGATTTACATATTTTACATAGAGAGAGTGAGAGATTGAATTGGACTTTTGAAAATCCCTAGAATTTTAAAGTTATATGAATTCTAGTATCTTATTCATTGACCAAATGAGCTATTTTAGATTTGGTTGAATCATTCAGTTTGAAAATTTTTATAATGCTACATATCGAACACAGTTTCACCGCGTTTCGAAGACCTTTACCGATAATTTACCCAGCTCTCAAGTACCTATTTAGAATTAGCTCTATATTTCACCATTTTTATGTCAAAAGTTTCCATGGCGAGTTTCCTTCATTATGGAAGTTGTGAATCGAATTTTTCTCAGTATTATTTTGTTGTTTCTGAATTATAGCGGTGGAACTTCTTTTTGTAACAAACCTAACCAAAAATTTTAAAACATATTTTCGAAAGATAACATGTTCATAACGTATCAAAAGTGTAATGTAGACCTCAATACTTCATTTTAGAGTTTAATTCTCTCATCAAATAGAAATAGAATACGCGTATAAACCATCATACAGCAAGAAGTGTCCAACTTAACTCATCATTAACGACTGCAATCCACTGCTATATTTTGGAAGAATCATAAAACCATATAACTAACTGAAATATAATTAATAAATTGTTGATGGCATCTAGCATGTGTGAGATTTCAGTGAAGTAATCTACAATACCCCTTCTCATCAAAATCGATCTGACCTTAATATATCACAAATACCTGAATCTATTAACATTTGAATTGATAAGGCCATCACTTGAAAATCAATTGTGATTATGTTTGTGAAATGAAACTCTGAGTTTAAAGATTTTTACATATAATAAAACAACAACACTTGCACAACGCGATTCTCTTAAAATAAAACTAGATTTAGTTTTAAATTTGCACCTGAAGAAGCTGTAGTGTCAGCGAAAAGCGTTGTGCTACTGTTATTGTTTTTTCGTAATCCCATACTGTTATTTTGATTTAACGGTATTCAGATGACAATTGAAAATGAAATATTTGTTTCAGTTGTTATTTGAAAGTATTGAAGGATTAATGAATTACGAGGCACAATTTATTACATCTGTATTCTTTAATGAAGCCTACAGTACCACGTCTGGGTAAAGACTGACTGGTCAATATATAAAGAAATAAAACATATGCTGCCATATGTTACACGTCCCAAACAAAAATAAAATAAAATAATTTTTCTGAATATACATAAATGAATAATAATGAATATATCACTTTTTTAAAGTCTATTTGGAGGGCGGCTGATTCTGCCACTTCTTGTTACATAACCTCTATCAACGACAGGAACATTATCAGGAAGATTAGCGGGAACATTATCTCTCGTCTCAGGAACATCTTCTTTCCTCTCACAAACAGGTTTTTCAGTTTTAATATTAGCACGCCTTAAACGCAAATGACTTCTATTGCGTCTGTATTCGCCTTCATTGACTCGAACTATATAATCATTATAATCAGATTTTTCTACTACAACACCAGGATTCCATCTTCTTATTCCCTCTTGCAAAAGAATTGGGTCACCTACTTTTAGGTCCGACAACTTTTTTGAATGCCTGTCGTGATAGTGTTTTTGTTGTTGTTGATTAACAACCATACTTTCACGAGCTTCTTTTATTGAAAATTGAGGAGTCAAATTGTCAGTTTTAACAGGAAGATTTGTCCGTAACGTTCTACCCATTAAAAGTGTACACGGGGCTGGTAAATTTTGCTTTGGAGTAGAATTATAGTCTAAAACTGCTAAGAATGGGTCCTTTTGTGTTTTAATGGCTTTATAAAACAAGCTTTTTACAGTTTGTATAGATCTTTCTACCATTCCATTGCTCTTTGGGTACTTAGGGCTGGATGTACTCAATTTAATGTCATATCTATTGGCAAATTCTAAAAATTCTCTAGAAGAAAAGGGAGGTCCATTATCGGAAAATAATTCCATGCAAAGTCCATTTATTGCGAATACATTTTTTAAACATGTAATTATACTTTGCGCGGATTTACTTGTCAGTTTATTAACAACCACGAATTTTGAAAAATAATCAACTAGAAGCAAAAAGTTCTGCGATTCAACAGTCATAAAATCTATCGCGAGTTTTTGCCATGGTAAATCAGGCACATCATGAGAGCTTAAAGGTTCTCTCACATTTGTTTTTGCATATTTTGACAAGTTAGACATCCAAGCACAAGGTTTTCCACATCACGCATGAGACCAGGATAATAAATAGCTTCTTGAGCCTTGTTTTTACAGGATATCACTCCTTGATGTGATTGGTGTATTATTGCTAAAAATTCACTTTTTAATGAATCCGGAATAATTAATCTTTTCTGATAAAATAATACATTTTCATGTAAGAAAATACTGTTTCTTATCGGCCAATAAGGTTTTACATTAGCTGATACTGAAGATTTGTGTAATGGCCACCCATTTAATACATAATACTTAATTTTTTGTAACACAGGATCTAAATCTATTTCTTTTTGCAATCGTTCCTGATTTTTTCTGCTTGTAGAAATTACAGAATAGATTTTTAAGTTATTTTCCAAATAATCTGTGTTAATTACGTCACTTGTAGGGTCTCGACTTAACGTATCAGGTATTTTTAAATTTTTTCCAGGTACATAAGTCAGGTTAAAATCATATCTTAATGAACGCATAGCAAGTCTTTGAATTCTTGGTGACATTTCATCTAATGGTTTTTTTAAAAGTCCAGGTAATGGACGATGGTCGGTCTCAGCTTCAAAACTAGTACCATAAAGATAAAAGGAAAATTTTTCACATCCAAATACTAATCCAAGAAGTTCTTTTTCTATGTGATTATAACGCCTCTGTGTGGGTGTTAACGAAACTGAAGCATACTCAACAGGCCATCCTTCTTGAGAGATTGTTGCTCCAAGGCCATAAGGACTAGCATCTACAGATAGTGTTGTTTTCTTTTTTGGATCAAAATAACGCAATGTAGTTGCTGCTGAAACTAGTGATTTAATCTTATCAAAGCAAACTTGATCTGTTGACGTCCATTGCCAAATATTTTTTTCGCTTAGCAATCGTCTCAAAGTACTTGTTTGGTTTGATAAATTGGGAATAAATTTAGCTAAATATACAATCATTCCTAGAAAACGTTGCAACTCTTTTTTATTTTTTGGAGTAGACATTTCAGAGATTGCTTTAGTTTTGTTAGTATCAGGAGAAATTCCTAAATAGCTTATTTGATGTCCCAAGAAATTTTTGATTTCTTTTTGACCAAATTTGGACTTCTCCAAATTTAACGTAAGACCACTGGTTTTAATTTTTTCTAGAACTGCTTTTAAATTTGTGTTATGTTCTTCCTCTGAAGCTCCAAATACCAATATATCATCAAAATATGTAATTTGACCAGGTATATTGTCTAAAAGATCATGCATGAACCGTTGAAAAAATTCTGGGCACATGTAAGGCCGTATGGTAACCTTAAATAGCGATACCGTCCAAACGGAGTAGTAAATGTACACAATAGAGAGCTTTCGTTGTCCAACGGTAACTGTTAAAAACGCGGAGGACGCATCTAATAGCGAAAAATATTTTGCGCCAGCCAGTTTTGTAAACAAAGTGTCCTGTGTTGGTATTGGGAATCGCTCACGTTTGATGTACTTGTTCAGAAACAATGGATCAATGCATATACGAATATCCGTTCCTTTATTTTTTGCACTACAACAATAGGATTTTGCCAGTCTGTAGGTTCACTAACCGAAACAATCAAATTGTTTTTAACCATTTCATCAAGTTTTTCTTTAACTTTGTCTCTAAGCGCTAAGGGTATTTTTCGCGTACCGCTAATAAACGGGACCGCATTTTCCGTCAACGTAATCGTGAAGCACTTGTTAACTTTACCGATACCCGAGAAGACACTATTATAATTTTGTAATATTTCTTGTAAGACAGTATTTTTTTACTTCACTTATTATAAATTTTGATTATCGTTTACCAGTCCAAACTTTTGCGCACCAGTAAGTCCTAAAATCGATTTAGACACGTCATTGTTCAATATATAAAATAATAAATTGTTTTCAATATTTTTATATATGCACTTCAAATTTAATTGACCTAAAACATCAATTTTATGTCCGGTGTAGCTAGATAAGGTACTTGACGCTGGTAAAAGTTTTTTACAGTTAATTTTTAGTTTTTTAAAGTCCGAAAAGTTCAAAATATTAACTTGCGCGCCAGTGTCAATTTTTAGATTAATTTCACAATCACAAATTTTAATTTTCTCGAACCAATCTATTGAGTCAACACGAGAATCTTTTTGAATTGTCCAAATTAAATTTTTATCGTGTTTTTCCATATCATTATACTCACGGTCACTGTCCGAACTAGAGTCTTCATAGATTTCATGAACAAGGCCTTTTTTAGGGCAAAATTTACGATAGTGCCCTTTTTCATGACATAAGGAACAATATCTATTTATAGCAGTGCACTTACCCTTTTCATGCTGATAACCGCATCGATAACAAGGGATTTTTTTACCTTTTTGATCCTGCTGTGCTCTATAACTCTTATTTTCTGAATACTGACCGCCTGGACCTGCTGCTTGATAACCATAATATCCTGAATTTTTGACGTATTTATCACTTAATTTTTTACCGTCGTCTATTTTTTTAACGGAGTTCACTTCTTTCGCGATTTCCTGCTGCGTGAAAACACTACTTTCCATTGACCTACAAATGTCTATTGCCTGACGTAACTCTAGAATAGAATATTGAAGAAGTTTTTCTTGAATTCGCGAGTCGCGTACACCCAAAACAATTCTATCTAAAATTAAAACATCCCTTTCTTTAAATTCACAAGAATTTGCAAGCTGTTTTAAAGATATTACAAACTGATCTATGGTTTCGCTTGGTAGCTGATCGCGCTTAAAAAACTTAAAATGCTCATAAATTAAGTTTTTTCGAGGGCTACAATAATTATCAAACATCACCAATACGACAGTGTACTTCTTTTCATCGCCATCGTTTTCATATTCAAAGGTATTGAATATTTTTAACCCTTCATCCCCTAAACAGTTTAAGAGAATCGCGATTTTAACTTTGTCATCCTTGGTATGCTTTCCTGTAGCCAATAAGTAAAATTCGAATTTTTGTTTCCAAAAAGTCCAACTATTTGCAATGTTATTCCCTTCGAATGAGAATGGTTCCGGAGCTCTACCTTCAGACATCTCGAAATTTTATTTTATTTACGAACTAGTGTAGTTACTTCAAAAATTTGAAAACAATTTTTGTTTTTAAGTACGCACTATTCAAGTTTAATTTCCGGAAGTGAATGCTTCTTTACAAAATAAGAAACAATTTTTTAACATCTGAGCGAGTCAATACCATAAACAACACATTTATTCGCGTATCGTTTTTCCACGTGGATATCCTGCACTGGCCTGCTGCTTACCGCTTAACACATTATCAAAATACACTATGTAATGCCCGGTTTTTCCGCTGCCACCATATGAAATATTTGTTTCAGTTGTTATTTGAAAGTATTGAAGGATTAATGAATTACGAGGCACAATTTATTACATCTGTATTCTTTAATGAAGCCTACAGTACCACGTCTGGGTAAAGACTGACGGGTCAATATATAAAGAAATAAAACATATGCTGCCATATGTTACAAGTGTTAACGGCCGCCGGCCGTTATAATTTTATAACGGCCAGCGGCCGTTAAAAAATCACTTGTTCTAATATTTATTTCAGAACATCATTCTGCTTACAATAACAACATTGAAATCTTGGTCCACATCGAGTTGGGAGAATAAAACTCTGATTTTCATTTCGCATAGGCTACTAATACATCTTCATTAACCACCTTTATATTCTTGCTTTTCGCCACATTTCGAAATTTTCATATTCTTTTTGATATCGCTTTTGAGTTATTTTCGGTAGTTCATCAACACTCGCTGCACTGCACATGATTCTCCCAATATTTCCAAAGGAATTTGATTTTATTCCTCAATTTCATCCATGGTCGTCGTTAAAGTGAACTTGAGAACACAAAAAACTGACGTTGTTTATAAAACTGTCAAGCTGTTCCATGACAACAGAGTGCACGACGTTGGGATTTTTCTTTAGAATTGTGAGGTACGGGGTTTTTTCTTTCTTCGGAATCAAAATATAATCTTTCAACGGGATTACGAAAAAATTTTTAACGACACACGGCCGATACGCAAATCCGATACAATATCCAACCTCATTCGTTATTTGCTACATATCGGCCTTGTTACGTTAATAACTATATTATATTTGAAAATCGTTAGACTCAAAGTTTCATTTGTCAAACATGTGAATCTATTGAATAGAACAATTATTGTTAAACCTTTTGTTAACAAGTCTGCCGCTGATCCTTGCTTAAGATGTATTGTAACTTCAAAATATTTTTACTTATATTTCCTGAGAGAAAGTTATATTTCAAATACATCGGTTCAACTCTTCGGTTGTAGGCAGGGTTGTTTACGATTTCGATACATTCTTGATTATCAACAACATTTTTACAATATTCAAATTAAAATCTTTAATCAATTTCAGTAACCACGATCCCTCCGATACTGCACTACACATGGCTACTAATTCTACTTCTGTGCTGTATAATCAGACACATGGTTGTTTACGTGTTGCTCACATTAGGGTGTTATTTAATAGCCTGAATACAAACCCTGAGACAGATTTACGATCATGAGTGTCTCCAGCCCAGTCGGCATCTACAAAATATTCTAATTTTAATAATCCATTCTTTTCTCTTTCAAATTATAATCCCAAATGTTGTGTACCCTTTTAGTATCTAAGTATAACTTTCAAATGATTCCATTATGTATCGAAGGCTTTGTTAATAATAATTTAATGCAAAACAAATGGACCTTGTTCTCAACATAAGGTACATCAAGCATCCAATTAGTTCTCGATATGACTTTCTTGTCAATTCATTTTCATTCTTGCAAATTCCTATATTTAATTTTGGTTCGATTGGTATAGAAGAAATTTTGCATCCCTCCATATTAAACTTTTTTAGTAAATTTTTGATATAACTTTCCTGATTAATTTCAAAATCCGCTTGTCCCTATCATAGTTGATTTCTGAACCAAGAAAATGTTTTATTTCGCCTTTATTTACCAAATTGAAATTTCTCATCAATTTTGATTTTATTTCATTTATCAAATATGAACTGGGACTAGATATGATGATATTATTTACATAAATCAACAACTGAGCCATATTATATGATTTATGCAGATAATACAAACAATAAACACTGTTAGATCTTTCAAAAACCTATATCTAATAGAAATGAATTCATTGTGTAATTCCAACATTTACTGGATTGTTTCAAACCATAATAATAATTTCTTGAGCTTCAGCACTTTACCTCTTTCACACTTTACACCATTGGAAGTTAAATAAAAATATCTTCGTCCACTTGTTCAGAAATGCCGTTTTAACGTCGATTTGACCAAAATAAAATTCATTCTGATTTCTTATTATTAGTAAATCTCTGAGAGTAGACATTTTTGCTACAGGTGAATAAATATTTTGATAATCTATATATTTATGCTGTAAAAACCACTAACAACTAATCGAGCTTCATAATGACCTCTGTCCTTATATTCCAAATTTTTGTAGGAGAAAACCTACCTTGTATCTAGTATTTTAGCAGCTTTAGGCATATCTACCACTTGCGAAGTTTCATTTTCAATTTATGATAATAAATAACTTCTTCGGCTACATCAAGATATAACATAACTTCGGCTAGCCAAAAAATGGTTCACTAAAAGCTCTATTAATTTAATATTGATTCAAAAATTATATTATTGTTATAATTTGTGTGAAACAGTAATAAATTTATTGAGGTAGGCTGAATACTTTCGACTATATACTATAAAAATGAATGAAAATGAAAATTCTGAATGAAAAATTATGAACTCAAGAAATCAGTATACTGATCCAAGTTGTTTAGGAAAGCCTGTCTGTTAGAATCTGGATATTTTCTTCTTTTGCTGCCGGTAGCCTTTTCCAACTTCTGTTGGTTCTTTTTCTTGAGGGTTTCTGTGAAATTTTGCTTCTGTAATATTATTCAAAAATGTAATCCTGGGGTTTTGAGTTTATAACTCCTGATTATAGCTTCTGGGGTTATAAGATATAGCTCTTAGGGTTTTATTTA